>CAEFZY010044771.1:0-35590 GCA_903066815.1 Brachyrhaphis roseni
TTAAATGGAACAAAATACCTATTGCTATTTTTATTCCCATTCACGCTCACAATCACACAGTTTAAAATGATGTAATTTTAATCAATCCGCCTTTAGCACTTGCCGGTTTCCTGGCTTTTTTTTTTCTCCATTTATTGTTCTTATGAAAAGCTAGCTTTTGACTATTTTGGCGGTCCGAACTGTGACCCCCCTCCATCTCTCTGAAATGTGCAGATGGGAAATGAAAGACCGGCCGTATTGGACTTACCTCACATCAGTCTGATTTTGCACATAGTTTGAACACACTGAAGGAACAATCCTTTGATTGTTCCAACTTTTGTGAGTCAGTGATGTGTTCTGCTCCTCTTGTTTTTGGTTTTCTCCTCTTTGAACATAAGTCGTTGGACTGGGGCGTTTGAAGAAAACAGCGTTTCATGTTTGCTTTATCTGCAACGTTTGGGACTCGAGTTTCGGTTCCGCAATTAAGAGTTTTTTTCTCTTTTTCCAAATTATCCACCCAAATAAGAAACTAGCAGAAGGAGCGTGTTTGTTCTCTCCCCTGACTGTGACTGCACATTGTACTGCTGAATGGCTCTCCTCCTTCCTGTCATCCCTTCTTTTTGTGTGCTTCTTTGCTAATCGAGGGTGAGAGTGAAAGAGAAGCAGGAGATCAGGTGGGAAGATGAGAAATCAATTAGGACTGTTGGAGGGCATCATTATGCATTCACACCCCCTCTGCGGAGGAAGGCCTGTCACTTTGCTACAGAATCAATACAAATCAAAGACGTGTGTGTGTCTTTGTGCATATGAGCGCACACACCTTTACATGCAAGCAGCAGAAAAAAAGTGAGAAAGCCTGCCATTTATCTGCAGCCCCCTTTCTCCTCCTGCCTGACACCAGTTCAAAGACATCTGATTAGCCTCATCACAGAGGTGACCCACAAACCTGGATTCAGACGCCAGGATGTCTGAGCTCGTCTTTTCACTTTTCCGCAACAGAGGCTAAATCGTGGCTCGCAGTCGGAGCCGTGAATATGTACAGCGGTGTGCCGCGCCGCCTTCGTATCGTTCCCTGTTGGTAGAAAATATCCAGTTAGTTATTTCAGCATTTCGGTTCATGCATAGCATCAAATAGACTTTACAGCACAAACGGATCAAATTCAGATTGAAATACATAGCAATATGTGAGTTGATGAGTTTGGTTGATCACAATACAATCTTGTCTTTAAATGTGTCTGTGTGATTAAATCGTACAGACAGATTCAATCACATTTGGTTTTATTTAATCATATCTGTAACACAGCGCAGTCAATACTGTACAAAACAACAGGTTTAGGGGTAAACATTTAACCAGACTCGTTAAAAGTTTTCAAAAGATCCCGGCTGATTGCGTTGAGGCTTTGTCCTCGCTGAAGTTCTCTTCCATTGAAAAGGAAAAACAGTCGGTCTCTGAAATAACCATGCTAATTATTTATCTAATGTAATGTAATGTAATGGATTTAGTAGCAATACGACAGAATAACCGCGGCACAGGCTCGTGTGCGTTCCAAACACATGCAACAATCTATACAGTTTATGTCTGAGCTTTTTAAAATTTTTTATTTCATTTAACTTAATTGCATCGTCCAGGATGACTTGAATCAGTCAGTTCAATTTTTTTTTCATTTTGAATTGCTTCATGGACTGTAGCAGGAGAACTACATCAAGCTAGTCCCTGACAGTCCAGCTTTGAGTGCAGCCTCCTGAAAGTGGAAACAAAGCATGCTTTTGGATTCTGGGTGGCAGTTTTGTTGCTCTTGTGTTGACTCTGACAGTCTGTGCTCCTCCTGTGTCTAAGGAGTCTGACAGAGTTGTCAGTTTGTTGTCATCAGCTCATTCACTCAGCCTCACTGCTGGGATATAATATGACATGCAGATTGTCGATATGACACCATGGAAAGATTTCCACCTTTAAATTTGCCTCTTTGTCTGTGTTTCTTTCGTGCAGTTCCTCCTCAGATCGTCGTCCGGCCACGGGACCAGATCACAGCTCCGGGTCGGACCGTAACCTTCCTCTGTGGCACCAAGGGAAACCCTCCGCCTGCAGTCTTCTGGCAAAAAGAAGGCAGCCAGGTGAGAACGTGCCTGTCAGATGCGTGGCGGTAAACACTAAAACACCTTCTGTTCTGAATAAATCTGCCCTCTGAGGCATTTGGCAGGATCTCTCTGGCACAATGAGTCTGACTGGAGCTGCATGGAGTCTGAGCAGCAGAGAGGCGGGCGGCCGTTAACGGAGCTCAGATCGGTGATTGTAGACACGGGCCGCATTACAGGAAAGTAGCTTCTATGTTAAATGGTTTTCATGGTTATTGCCGTCCTTGCACAGCCTGACCTGTGAATGCAGTTAGTCAACCTTCAGAAGTCAAGCATCAGGTATTCAGAGACGCTCGGGATAAAAATGAAGCTGTTATGAATGCAGATGATCTGGATCATGAAACGTGTCGCATCAGAAGCCGCATTCCATCAATTCTGCCTCGTCATTTTCCTTCTTTCATTGGAGGTATAATTTTGTCTCGTTATCTTTGGTTTTACGTCCTGATGTTCTCCAGACATATTTTCTGTATTTTAGAACTGTGTCATAATTGTAAAACCAACTGGTTTGCAATGTTGCCCTGTGTTGTCAACATTCTGGCATTAGAAAAACTCGTATCCACGGTACTTTAACACCAAAGCGGTGTTAGTGCTGGGTCAGGGCTGATGCAGGTTCTATAAAAACACAGCAAAGAACCAGTAGTGAATTGAGGAACAACTCTGGAGACGGCTTTTATTTACACTGTTTTGAGAACGGTTTTTATTCGGGGCGTGACAATCCTCAGCGGAAGATTAAAGCTAGAAAAAAACTGAACTTTTAATCCATCAAGGGCTGCATGCTGGCAGAGTTGGTTATCCTGCAGCAGCAATGACCTGTTTTCAAATCCCAGTCAAGGATATAGACATCTTGGATAGATATCAATATTACATGTATATAGTTTTAACAGATTATAAACAGTTATTGAGCTTATATGTCTACTTTTTTCAGTGATCTGGCATTAATGAGGACATTTGAACTGAAAACGTGGCTCACTTTGTTGATATACATCTTTTAGCAGTTCTTCATGCTGCCAGACAGGTGAGTTCTTGGTTCTGAAGGTCTGGCAGTGTTGGCTTTTTCCACATACAACCACAGTGTTTTGGGCACCTTTTTTTCCCTTCGTAAATATTACCATCATTTGAAAGCTGCAATTTTCCTTACCCTGAACTCATATTTGTCTGATATTAAAATTATTTGATGATTTCAAACATTCAAGTGTGACTAAAACAAAGAAAAACGGATTCAAAAAATCTGTGAGGTGGACGTGCATTTAGTTAAACTCCTATTGTAGGAAGGTTTTTCAGAAACCCACACCTCTTGACACACTCCGGTTCTTCTCTGCCTCTCGTCGTCTGTAGCTACCTGCTGCAGATTAGAGCCTCTCCACCTCACACACGGCATACACACTTCACCTTCTCATCATCCGCCCGGTGCATTATTCACCAAAGCGTGAGTCTGCACAGGCCCGCATGTCTTCAGAAGCATGTGTGTGTGTGTTTGAATGGGTGAGAGCGTGATAAGCGTTACAGCCTGTTGGAATGCTCAGAGACGACGAGAGCGAGAGTGCGTGGGCGCCCGCAGCGTGGCTTCCAGGTATAGATTATAGGGGAGGGCGGACGAGATTGGAGGAGGCCTGAAAAATGTGTGTGGGAGAGAAGGTGTGGAGGACAGAGATAAAGAGGAGAAAGCATAAGGAGGAAAGAACGAGGAGGAGAGAGAGAGTATGTGGGAAGCATGTTGGGAATGAGGTTGGAGAGGGTTTTGGAGTCTGGAGTGGCGTTTACGCGCCAAGTTGAAGCGACCTGCGGCGGCTCAGCCTGCTCACCTCAGACGCTACTGACCAGGATAAACAATGTTTTACTGTGATCTACACTGAGCGCAGCACATCTGAGAAACATCTGGCTGGATAGAAAATTATACTTAACTATGTGCATAATGAGCATTGTTAAAGCAATTTTCAGTTTCGTTTTAGTCTTCTTGAGCTTCCACTTGCAATCGATTAAACTGAATTTAATCCAAGAAAAGTTTGGTTGTTCTAGAAGAACTTTTTTTTTTTTTACTTCCCAGCCTTTAGCTTACGTCATATTTTGCAGAAATGTTGAAAATGTGTCTGTCAGCGGTAGAGTACCAAAAACATCCTCACTGTTTTGTCGTGGCACAGTAAAGACCCTCAGGAATAACTGGTGTAAATATATAACATGCTTTTCCAGTACGAATGACATATTCCGATGGTGTTGAAAAAGCACAATTTGACTCTTATGATGTCTCCATTAAATAAGAAACACAATTGAAATCACACGTGGACATGTTTGTTCATGCGATAAGCCATCAACCTCCTACCACTTCCTGTTGTTTTCTTTGTCTTTTTTGCCAGTAGTAACATCCGGTTGTTGATCAGATGACTCGTGTGCTGCAAAAAAAATCAACAATGTTTCCAATGTAGTTTTGCAAATTACACTAACTTTAATACGGCCGAAAAACCACTTCATCCTAACGCAAAAACTTTTAATCATAAAACGAGTTTTACGATGCGCCGAATTAATTTTCTTAATTCCAATTTGCCAATTTTTAGGTCAATGGAAATGTAGCTGGTGACATTTCTAAAACTGGATAGTTCCTCAGTTGTCTGACAGAAACTGGTATTTCTGTGGGTCCAAAGGGTCTTTTAGTCATAGAGACGGTACGAGGAAAAATAGTTGTGGTTTCGAAAGCATAGGTTTGCAGAATTCTGCTATGCTTGTCAACCAGTAGTTGGCCCATGCCTCATGTGCAGCGTAGGGTGTGTGTGTGTGTGTGTTGTGCATTGGGATAAAACTAAACTGTACAGACAGCTGAAAGGAGAGCCAGATTGATATTTTCCTGTGTAAATATGATTTTAAGATGAGTTTTTTTTAGCCTTTTATAGCCCTTCTTATAGAACGAGAGGAGAAACACTGTTGTTATTTGAATGCCAGACCAGAATTCATGGTTTGACATTACACCATTCTGTTAGTCGATAGGCACCAATCAGAGATCCTATTTGTAAATGCCGACCGTTTGACACAAGGACGCCGCCGCTTGTTCTTCTGCTCTAGATCCTGCTGTTCCCCATCCAGGAGCCTTCTCAGTCAAGTCGTTTCTCTGTGTCCCTGAGCGGCGAGCTCACCATCGCTGACGTGCAAGTGGAAGACTCTGGCTACTACATCTGCCAGGCCATCAGCGTGGCCGGCAGCATCCTGACTAAAGCCCTGCTGGAGGTGGAAAGTGGTGAGTCTGAGCACAGAGTGACTCGTGTTGACCAGGAGCCACGTTAAGATTCGGACGTTTGCTACGTTTTTATGAAATTTAGGTGTTATGTTTTGATTTCTCCCTGGTTTTTTTCTGCACTTTCTCAGCAGGCTGGCGTTCTGCTTTTTTAAAAGTTCACAGTTTACACACGCTACAACATTAAAATTAGCTTCCTGTGTACCACACAAGAATTATGAAAAACACTCATATGCATCTCCACTGAAAATATCCTCCTCCTCCAATCTCTTCTCTAATCTGATGTAATCAAAGGGGACAACTGCTGATAGTTTTATGCAAATAACTGGACTGCAACATATGCTTCCTTCTCTGCATCGCTCCCAATCAGCTGGGATTTTGTTCAGCTCCGTCTGCAGTAGCCCCCTTCTCCCTCCCCCACCAACCCCTCTGTTGACTTTTCACATTTTCAGTTTAACTCCAGTTAGCTGATGATATCGGGTCTCAAATCAGCATAGAATGCTAATGATGTTATGGTCCACGTCTTTAAGCAAATGTTAAATGCAGTGTGAAGTAGGTGCTCTAATTTTGCACAGTGACTGCGCGTCAATGGCTATGAAAGCATGACTTACCTCCATGCAAAACACATTAGACACAGTCTTTAACTCGCCCTGCAATATTTGGGGAATTTATGCTACTGAGCCGGTCTAGTGTGGCTCTGCTTTTTCATTCCACTTCTGCTTCAGTTTTTATGTTTGACAAAAAGGATTTTAGGTGGAAACTGCAGTCAGTCAGGTGAATGAGTTCAGCTTTTTATCCCAGAACTTATTCAAGCGGCCAACCAGCTTCCTCTTCAGGAAATCTATTTACAATCTTCATAGATAATAGCTGCAGTTTTATATTAGAAAGGCATGTGTATCACCTACAGTACAACCGTCCCAAAAAAAGTATACTATATTCTTAAGCTATAGGTGGGACTCTGGAAGATAAATATATATAAACAACTATGAACTGTTTTTGTGTATTTTGGAGGTACAGTTTTATTTTAAATCCACTGGCATCCCTCTGAAAAGTAAAATGACTGCAAAATGTTTTGTTCTGTACCTCACCTTTGTATCGTATCGTTGAAAACACAATCTAGTTTTCTCTGATGTCAAGCAAATCTGTTCACCGATGACAAACTAAACATAGAGTACCAAACAGAAGGAGGCATATATTTTTTAAGGTTGATCATAATTTATAGATTTAAGAAATTGATTTTTGCATGCATTCAGCAGAGGTTAAATACAGTAGGGATTGCGCATCATGACTTCTGTTTGTTCACCCACTGAAATCCGAATTTCAAAGTTCCACAGTTGTACTCATAACATGTTCATTGTTCTGTATTGCGTAGAGGGGTCTGTTGCTCTCACAGGAGGTAAAGTAACATCGTCCTGCCTGATTAAACAAAAAAAAAGAAAAAAATCTATGTCATTGATTTGCATTTTAAAAATGGAGCAAAACACCAGAGAGGTTGGACCTGAGAGCCTTTGAGAATAGAAGTTCTTCAGTTTGAACATTTTACGTGTCACTTGGCAGAACACACATGCACAAGTGGAAGCCAAAGAGGAAAGGTTTGATTTTAGTCTTTGGACAGTAATGAGTGGAGATGCATTGATAAAAACAGATTTCAGATCTCTTTTTCTGTAAGGTTTTCAGCAAAGCCATATACGGATTTCAGCTGATTCTAATTTCTGTTTCAGAATTTCATTTTAATAATATTTGAGTATGGCACTGAAAATTTGTTTTGCCAGCCTTCAAGCTGTGAGTGGTCATAAGTTATCTATAATAGAAGAGGACTGCAGTCTGTAAAACAGGATTTGCTATTTTAAAATAAGGACGAAATGATGGTGGAGTTGGTGGTTTTACCTAGCTCGCCTTGTATTATTGTGAGTAGCATTACAAAAGTAGCAGTTTGTGTTAATAATTTTAAGTTCTTATATTCTTATAAGAGAAAGGCTGACAACAATTTCCAAATTCAACATGTTGCTTGATAGACAGAGACTAAAAGAATCTAAAAGGATAGAAAAAGGAAACTTTACTGTTTCCTATTCAGCCATTTTTTTGATGGCTGAATAGAAAGCCATCAACCTTTTGTTGAAGGTTTTGCTTTCTCTCACTCTCCTGCAGCACAATTGAGAAATAAAAGGTGCACCCTCCTTATAAATTGCTTCTTACAGCTCTTTAGAGGCATTAAAAAAATCTTAATGCAAAGTTAAATATTAATACAAAAGTTCCGTCCGGAACCTTTGTATTTGTCCGTTTCTTGTATGCCAGTAAATCTGACGCACAAGTGACATCGACAAACAACCTGGATGGGCGACAAAGCTGCCTCTCTTGGGCCGGTTTGAGTTAATTTATGCTTCAAAAAACAATCTGATTGATATCTAAAGATATGCTAAAAGAAGTTAGCCTATCAGCAAAGTAAAATAGCATCTTGACTCTAAACATGCTACAACAGCACAGATGTGCGTCCACGGTCGACATTTCCAAAGACGATTTTTTTTCAATTAAGTCCCATGATTGATCAGGGATTCCTGAAACACTTAAAAGCCGAATGGGTATAATAGCACTTTGCACCAATCTGATGGTTGAACAACATAAGTAACATATGAATAACAGTAAATATCTGTTGTTCAGCTCTTATGTCTAATTGTTCAATAATTTAGCAGCAAATAGGGTTCCTGATTTGAAGTTTTGCCTATTTTTGCAGTTAACTCAAAGTTCCACAGTTGTACTTATAACATATTCATTGTCCTGTATTGCGCAGTCGAGTCCCACCTAATATCTCACTGATACAGAAAATAGCTAACCTTGAGTCTAACCCTGCCTTGTCTAAAAGTAATGTGATCTGTGTAACTTTGTCTGTCAGAACCTTTCATTCACTCATCAGAAAAAGGTTGACTTTTTTCTTTTGTTTTTGACCAACCAGTTGCCAATCCGGGCAGATCAAGCTTAAAATCGATCGATTCTGCTGACCAGCAGATTTTTTGGTGCATTCAAAGAACTGGAAAAGGGAGTTGAGAGATATTGTCCATTCAAACTGTAAAATATGTGATAACCAAACTGGAAAAGATGTTAGCGAGGGGGGAATACGATGCCAATCAACAATTTAAATAGATGCTAATAATCCAATAAGGAAAACTAGATATTAGCATTTTATCTCTAACTCTTAAATTGTTTTGCTGTTTCCTGTCCCTTCAGCACCCTCAGACAGGGTCCCTCCCATCATCCGACAGGGTCCAGGCAATCACACTCTAGCTCCCGGTTCAACCGCTCAGCTGCACTGCCACGTCATGGGCAACCCCATCCCCAGCATTCAATGGGAGAAGGATGGCCAGAGGATTCTGGGAAACGACGGACGAGTCAGCCTGATGGAAAATGGCACCTTTCAAATCACTCGCCTCCAGGTGAGACAGTAACACTCCCCCTTAGCCGCCCAGTTCCAACTTTTATCTTATCCTGTTACGCCCCAAACCTAATAACCCGTGTTCCACGGTCTGCATACTGTACTTAATGCACTTTATACAACATGAACATATTTTATCTGGTGGAACCAGAGAGTGTGACTTATACAGCGTTATGGTTGGTTCACATGGTGTGTGTTTAAAAGTAGAGCGGAGGTGGAGAACAGCGGCGTGCGATCACCATGATAATGAGCGTGCAAGGCCATTAACGGTCGTTAACACCATCTGACTCTATGCTAATTAAATCCATTCTGCCCAGAATCCCCTCCTGCGTGCAACGCAGCACCTGAGGTCACTGCAGCCTTGACGAGCTTGGAAGAGGCTCGTGCATTAATTGATTGTGGGTTCTCAATGAGTAACGATCTCTGAGACTTGTAATTAAATCCTCGATGCATCAGTGCAAGTGAGGAGTGACTGAGTGAGCTGGGGAGAGACGGAGGCACAGGAGCAGGCAGGAGGCCGACTGAAAGGAGAGGACCGAAGCAGAACTAGCTGGGAGTTTGAAGCTTTCTTCTTAACCTCACTCGTCAAGTAGAGAGAAGAGCTACTGGGAGTGCTCCATTTCCAAAATCCTTTCGGAATGATGCTCAGCTGTAGAATATGATCCAATGTGATCAGGAAGAAAAAAAAGAAAAGCTTTAGTTTAGTAAAGGACCCACTTACGCATCAGACAGTTAACAACATGCACCAATGTGTTTTATTGAAATTTTGTATGATAGATACACAAAGCACAGTTATGATGTGGAAAATTACAAATGGCTTGCAACAGCTGGAAATAAGAATAATAATAAAAAACTAAAACGTGTTCTATGCATTTTTAGTTGGCACTTTGTAGAATCGCAGTTCCAGCTGAGAGTCTTTGGGACTTTACAGAACAAGTCTTCCCCTGATCCGTTATTAGCTTATTTAAAAACACTACAGGTGCACCAATATGAAAACTTGGACTGAAATTATTGTCTGATATTACTATTGCTTTTACGAGGCCATATTTACTGGTATTACACTACATAATATCATAATATCCGGAAGGAAGCTCTAGCAAGGAGATTTTAGATTTTCAAACGAACCGGTTTGACTAAAGCGGACTAAACAGGGCTGGTGTGAACACACTCCGAGTCCGATGGCCGATAACAACAAACAAATTTAAGCACGGCTGTTTTTTGTACATAATAGATATCTGTGCATTAGCTGGAATTCAATATAAACATACCTTATTTGGACCAAATATGCCTATGATGCCTGTAAGAACAATCAAAAGAGAGCGACAGAAGCATATGATACAAACCTAAAGACAACCATGAAATCAACCGAACATTTACCCCTTAAATAGTGGGTATAAATAAGTTGATTGGATCATGGCCCCTGCAGTGGGACAGATGGTGCGTTTGCTCCTTGTACCCTGGCAAAGACTAGATGCCATTACCCTGGGACTTCTGCCAGACACACACTTCTGCTCTCCCTCACACTGCTGCCAAGGTAGACTGGGAGAGTTGGCGTGTGTTTGCGTGTGTGTGTGTGTGTTGTTGTTAAATGGTTAATGCTAGCATGGGGTACAGGATGGGGATAGGTAATGCAAGGTGTGGAAGACAAACAAAGCCTGGGGAGAACCAGAAGCTCTACATGGGGGACCAGTAAACAGATTAAGATGGGGCGTGATTGGGTTATAGTAGGAAATCGTGTTCACAAGTTGTCTTTAAATCCCACTTCACGTATGTTACTGACCGTAATCAGGTTTTCCTTCTGCGCCCAACAAAAGATGAGCTGACGTCATGACCAGGCCTCTGTGAGCCACAGAACAGAGGGCTAGCAGCCGGACAGTGAGGGTAGAAGACCTAAAAGCCCCCCCAAAAATATGAACAAAATCATAAATAGAAACATTTTCGCATGCTCAGTTCTCAAGTGTGGGCCTGTTCAGCTCTCCTCCCTCCTTTTCTGTCTTCCTGTTGCTTCTTCCCATTTTCCTACAGTCTGTTTCATTCAGCTTCCATGGCTGCCAGCCTTCATTCACAGTCAGGTGTCTTGGCAGCTTACCCCACCAGCCCACCACCGATCAAACACTACCATCTGGGGATCTGCTTTTTCCCATTGGAGGGAACAGAGCACCATCAGCCGCCTCCCAGGTCAACTCAAGATCAGCTGCTCCAGAGGAGGAAAAGGAGGAGGAGGAAGAGCGAGGGATCTGCCATGTAGAGGGGGTTTGGGAATGGGAATAACCTGTCCCCCGTTCTGCAGGACAGCCTGACAAGCCACTTAGACCTGAGTAATTCCTCTGTCACTGTTACTGATGAGCTGGCCCACAGATCCAGGAGAAGAGAGGGCTGTGATCACTGACTCATTAGTCATGATGGGCTGTGCTGGGCACATATTCTGCATAATATATAAGGTTTGCAGTGGGAGGAAAATGGCCTGCGAGTCTGTAAGTGAAAGCTGATGGTGTTTGTGGGTCTGCTTTGTAGAATGATGAACAAACAGGACTGTAACAGCTAATAGTAAAACCCTACGAGGTCGCCTTTCCATTTAAACACAAAGCACTCTGGACAGCTGGGAAGCATCTGCAGGGCCAACAACCCACTGCTTAATAATACATTCAAAACACCTCCTCCCTCAACATGAGCTGGTGTGTTATGGTGGGAGATCTCAATACCAAGGACGCGCTTTAACTCCGATGTCTCACTGAACCACGTCAGAAATGTGGTCCATAACTAGAAAATACACTAATTGCTCGTTGCTTGTTTATCAAATACAACATCCCGCTTGAAAATCCAGGCCAGACTCTTTCTGAGTCAAGTGTTTGTGTTCTCCTTGTGCATGTGTGGTTTTCCCCTTGGTCCTGCAGTGTCCTCCATCAGCCCAAAAACATTCACATTATGTTTATTACCCCTAAGATGTCGGTGCATCTTGTAAGTCCTGCGTGTCTGGTTTATGGACAACCTGACCCAGTGCACCTCCAGCTGTTTCTCGTTTACCTCTGGGTTAGGCCCCAACCCCTACGGCTCTTAACAGGACTGCAGGAAATGGATGGATTTTCTTCCTAAAGCAACAACAGTGCCTTTCTAAAGTAGATTGTTGTATGCACTGTTTTCCATTCACATTCATTTGCCCAATTTGTTCAATTCAACCTGTAACGCTTCTTCCTATCTTGCCATATATGTCAGTGCACCAAAAAAGTGTTACATCTATCTATGCACCTGTTTAGCTATCTGTCTGTCTATCCATTGTGCCTTTCCAGGCACCTTGCCTTGAGTATTCATACTGACTACTCAATGCTTTGTTTTTCCACATTCATAATTTATAATCTAAATCAGAAAGTAGTTTGAGCTGGAAACTGATAAGCTGGAAATACTCCAATCATTTAGCATGCTGAGGTGGATGAATCTTCATCAGTACAGACAAAGTGTCTGCATACTATACTACAAAACTAGTCTGCGAGTTTTGTGGTGTCGTCGCACAAATAACCCAATACTATTGAAACAGCACCTGTAGAAAGTCCATCTCACTAGTGCATATGAGTGGTGTTTTAGAGTCGTGACACGTCTTTAGTGTCCCGGCTTAGTTGGTCGACAAATTCTGTACGGTGACTCACGAATAGGAGTTTATTAGTGTGAGGGATATTACTTGCTTCTTTATTCACATCCTGTTGACACTCCAATAAATTTGGTTTACCTCATCTTATTTATTATGTGCTTTTTCATCCAAATGACAGTGCAACTCATTCAAAAATCTCTTCAGTGACGCTACATTGGATTGGATTGTGTGGAGTTTAGGTTTCTGTTATCTCCTCTCTCTGTTATTTCTTCAGAACATTCGCCAGGTTGCCGTTATTTGGCTGGATTTTAAATTCCAAGCTGCAGATAAATAGTTGATATGGGGGGATAAATGAACAAGACCCCTGAAGCGACACAATGAAGCTTCAGAAAGCCGGTCAGACGTGCTGCACATCGAGAGTCATTGCTTACCTTTCTGTCCCACTAAGAGTTTTCCCCAACATTCCCTGCGTTGCAAGTAATTTCACAGACCGTCTAGCTTTTGGCTTGGCCCCCAAAAATTTAATAGCCAACATTCTCACATATACACACACACACACACCCCCATAGACCCAGCACATTTATCACACACCTCTTAATTACGTCTACCCTGTCCAGAATACTAAGTAGCTGTTGAGCAGAAAAAGGCTGGAGCCTCAGAAATCTCAAGACCTCTCCCTGGTCATTAAAATTCAGTCCTTTGATCCTTCCTGCAGCTCTCCGCCTCTGGTGTGAAGGAATCAGACGAGGAACATAAAAGCCACAAGCTTGACTTCAGCTTTGACTTCAAATAGGGCCGCTGAGAATATTTCAATTACGGCAACATTGAAATAACTACAATTGACAAAATCTCCAAAGTTGAATCAGTTAATTGAAACAGCTTGTTTATTTAGGTATGCCCAGTGGGAAATATTCAAATATGGTTAGAAGTAATTGATTATAAGGAGAAGTGTTTTTTATTTTTTGTTTAAAATTTTTTTTTAGAAAACTTTAAAGTCTTTCTCCAAATATACAGATAAAATATTTAAAAAAACATTTGATACTGCTTTCAGATTTTTTTTTTTTCCGCAGAGATAATATAACAGTTTGTGAGTTTTACTCGCAAGATGTCTTCACTTTAATCATCTACTGTCTAAAAAGTAATAATACCTGTTTTGGTTTTTGTTTTAGGTGTAGTTTATTGGGATTTTATATGAAAGGGTCAGATTACAAATCTACTCTTCACTAAATCCACTTCTCTTTTTTCAGATTAAAAAACGGATGGCGTTTTGGTGTTTCAGTGATGCTGTATTTGTTATTGGTATATATGCATACGTTGTTTGTTGCTATGGTTTTTCGGTTTTGTTTGTTTTTCTTTTCCTCTTTCTGCAGGTGTAGAAGCCGATTTCCAGGGTGTTTTCTTGTATTCTTTTTCTTTCTCTTCTCTATTCTTATTATTCTTTCCCTTTAAACCTTTCCCCCCTCTTTTCTTTTCTCATTTCCGTTCCATCTCCATGTTCATTACATTTGAAATAAACCCAGTTATTTTTTATAAAGTCTCATATCATCTCTATGTGTTTTTGTGCTTATTTTTGATTCAAAATGGGTGATCCAACCTTTGTGTTTCACACCTGCACAACTGAGCTAATTCTATCAAATGAAACCAGAACTGAAACGTGGTAATGACTCTTGAAGTCCCATTTCAGGTGTACTTATGAAACGTGTTGGGATTAATGGGAGCCAGACGGCTTTAGAAAACAATATTAAAAAAGTTTTTTTTTTTTTTTTAACCGAGCTGTGAAAGGGATCCAGAGGTGAAGTTATTATCAGCTCTCTGTTGTGTTGGCTTTTCATCCCAGCCAACTTCCTGCTGCTCAGTATTCTGAGCACAAACATTCTGGTTTGAGAGATATGACATTTAGTCTCCCAATCACTTGTAATGGATGCATTAACACACCATCACACTCTCACACACACGCAAGCGCACTAAACTAATGATGCACAATTTGGTGGTTGCCAGGAAACGGATTCTGGAGTTTACACCTGCCTGGCTTCCAGCTCCAGTGGAGAGACGAGTTGGAGTGGCGTGCTCACAGTCAAAGGTAAATTGTCTCTGTGTGATTTAATTACATGTAAATGACAGCTCCCCCGAAGCAGTATGCAAACACAGAAATATTGTACAACCGTAAATGGGAAGAAAAAAAAACAAAAAGTTGGAAGGATAATAAAAATGCCCACAAAATGAGTCTTTTTTTTCATATGTACTTTGAATTTTGGTTTAATGAAACCAGGATAAATTCAAGACAATTTATTCTGTGGTTGTACACTTCCTATCCAAAAAATGAATTCACAACCTGAGTTTAAATGAGCAAATAGGTGTGAGCTTCCTATATTGTGGCTATTTAATATAGGACATCTGGAAACAAGATGCCTCTCATCTTGTTTCCAACTAATAAACAAGTTATCCAACCCCAGCATAGTGGTGAAACATCGTTCCAAGTCATTTAAAGATTTCTTTTTCCTAATATTTTCTGACAAACAGGACATCCATTGCCCATTTTTTGCTTTTCAGAGACGCAGGCCCAGATCACTGCACATGTTCCGTTATAGATTGCATCTTATATCGTTCCTGTCCCGGCGTCTCATTAACTAAAGAGCCATACTAAAGGAGAAATCGCATAAACACAACTCTCAACGTCACAATTTGAAACTTTACAATCTACTTATGAGGTTCTGCTACGAACGTACTAGAAGTTTTTTTCATAGAACAGTTTTATGAAATGAACTGTGACACTACTGACCTCAGTTTTTACAAGCAACACTACAAGCAGTTTTTTTTTCGTATTCCTTATCTTGCATTGAAATTGCAATTGAATTTCATGTAACAATAACTATTCGATCCCAAACACGTGGCCCGAACGGCACGGTCCTTTTAGAATTACACCCTTTTATCCTGCTTTCAACTTCAACAGCTTTTCAAAAACACTCATTCGTAGTCCTGTTTAAATGACACTAGAGTGCGTAGAAAAGCATTTGCCTGAAAACGCCAGTTTGGCACAAATCTTCCTTTACAAAGACTATGTGAATCTGACAGATGTGCAAACATTTTCACAGATCTTGGAGATCCTATTCCTCCAGTAGACTTTCAAACAGGCCATTCAGCAAACAGAAGGAGAAGTTGTGTAGATTTTCTGTTGTAGAAATGTGGTCCGCCTGTAGTTTTGGTAATGGCAACAGAGGACGTGAACGAAGCGGTTCGGCCTGTGTTGTCCACCTCCAAATGCTGAATTAATATTAACAGCTGCCTCCTTCAGCTTGGCGCTTCTCTCTGCACAGAGGAGGATTGTTGTTTAGAGCGCAGGTCATTTGTAATTTCTGGTCAGCTTCATAACGTCAAACTGCTGCGTTGCATATGAAATGAGACTGGGTAAAATTTCAATCAATAACCGAGGGTCCAGATCCTGTGGACGAAACGAAGCGTACAACCAGAAGCCTGTTTTTACCAGACTAGTGTAATATTCCAATTTTAAATGTCATGTTTTCATTAGCTGTACATCGAAAAATCATAATTAACAAGAATGGGGACTTTCAACCACTCATGTGAGTGTAGTTATTCTGTCTAATGTTTTTCTTAGTGGTAAAGTTCCTAAAATAAATGAGCTGTTAAGTAATATTCTAATTTATTGAATGGATTTTATGCGTAAGAAAAACAATATATTCTATTGAATCTTCCACAGTCTCTGGTTCTGGATTGTCGGAATTTAAAAGAAAAAATTCTCCATAATGAAAACTCCTTATGAAGAGGCAAACGTCACTACTTACAGTATGTTCAGTGATTTGGTCAGCTGTAGCACATGTGCTGTTGGTTTAAGAAAAAGAAAAAATGTTGAATTGAGCAAATGTCTGTTTAAGTAAATCATTAACCCATGCAGCCTAGGGGACATTTTCCAGCAGTCTGTGTGTGAATGTGCAGCAATGCGAAGAATAACGCGGATAGGATTCTGTAACCAGGCTGGAAACATGCTAATGGCTACGCTGGTGAGGCAGTTACCAGCTATGGTTTCAGCTCAGAGAACATAGTCAGCTGGCTTTCTATGTAACCCTTTAGGACATGGAATATTTCTGGTTGAGGAAACTTCACAACTGGCACAGGAAGAGAGAGAAACAGCATAATAATATTCTGTAAAGCTTAATGTTAAACTGAAGTTTCTTGTTAGGGAATTGCTGTTGAATGTTAGACTAATTGTAAAAGATGTAAGAGGGAAGCTCTTCTTCCTGGAGCCACATAATGTAAATGTCCCGGAGACGGTCGCTCTGACGGCGAACACCGTAACCACGTCGGCTCTGTTCCTTCGCCACGCAGAGAGCGCCGACACGTCGGTCGCTCAGGCCACCGAGCCCTTCCAGCTGCCGGGCCCGCCCCACAAGCCCATTGTCACAGATGTGTCCAAGAACAGCGTCTCTCTGACCTGGCAACCCAACGCTCACGAGGGCGGAGCTGCTGTCACCTCCTACATCATTGAGGCCTTCAGGTGAGGTTTTTTTTGGGGGGATGTTTCTGGTCTTTGGGTTCCAGTACTTCCAGAGACATTAATCAAGTCGAAATTGAAAGGGTTTTTTTTTTCTGACGGAAGCTTAAACTCCTTTTCATCAATAGCTAATGTTAAAGGAATAAGAGAATGTCATCTTTTTCTACCTAGTCCAAGGAACTCGATACCAGAGGAGTGATTCTTTGATTTAAAGAAAGGCTGTGTTAAAAACTTTAGCTCACATGAGAATATGTACACTAATAATCTTCAGCCACAAAGCAATGACTAAGCCAATCAGACAAAAAACAGTTTCCTCAATTGAAAATGTTGATGTCAGGTTATCCTGTTACACCAGTCAATGGGTTCATTTGTTTTTTTTGAAGCACTGAGTACTCAGGATCACCTGAGATGTTGTCCACCCTGGATAAATTACAACTATATTAAACTCAGTGATGTGGGAGGGAGCAGGGGGTGGGCGACTACCACACAGGGAGACGCTTCAAGAGAAAATAAATCCTTCCAACTCGATGCAGAGGGACCTCTGGCTGAGATTAATCAGATGCAGATGTCCTCTGTGGCAGGGAATGATGCAAACTGATTCTTTAGAAAACCTATTGAAGGAAGCAATGGGGGTTTTTTGCAGTAAAATTTCATTCCCTTAGATGCCGAGGTGAGCTGCTTAAATTTTGATCTTCGAGATTATATTTTATGCTTTTTTTTTTTTTTTGTCCTGTTGAGACTCCAGTTCTACTCCGATCTCGTATGAGTTTTACAAAATCTAGTTGAAAGGGCCTCCTGCAGGTGTAACGTGTTCCCATGAGTCATTTTCCTGCTTGGTGTTCAGCAGTTGTTAGACTTCACCTCAAAGCCTAGTTGGAATAAATTCACAGGGTACAGGAGAACGTAAGCATGGTGTGTAATCCATTGGGGGAGGGCCACATAATCCAGAACAAGCCCTCATTTCCCGTTGACATCCTTAAATTACCACAAGCAACGGTCCAGTACTCACTGACACAGGAAGTTGCATCAGGTCAAATTTGGGTCACAAGTATTGTTTATCTGAGGAGAAAGATCCAAAAAGGCCCCTTAACCACCCTGAAATATTTTGATTAGTTATTGTTATGACTGTAAAGAGAACACCACTCCTGAACGCAATATGAACGGCTTTGCATTTTGTACTTCTACGTCACAACTTCAAACGTCAGTCAGGAGCGGATGGGGGTTGAAAATTAGCCTAGAAGCTCCGTTTGGAGACACAACGGAAGAAATTTAAAACAAAAGAACTTGGTTTTTCAACAACAAACATAAACTGCTATGCGTGTAGACTTGAGAACTCCTGTTCACACACTCCCTTTGTCCTTAACTGAAAATAATACTTTTCAGTTTTATTTTCCTTCCACTTCACAACGTGGTACTGCTTTGTTTCGCTCTGTCACATAAAAACCGCTTTATTTTTTTGTATATTACATTTAGTACTTAAATGCCAGTGGCCTTTACTCTGTAATTCATGGATTTTATTGCCCCAGGGAATCAAGTGATGCTTCCTTCTTAAAGTAAGCACTTCTAACTTCCCTTTAATCCCCACACAGTCAATCTGCAGGCAGCACATGGCAGACTGTAGCAGACATGGTGAAGATGGAGACACACACCATCACAGGCCTTCTTCCCAACACCGTCTACCTGTTCATCGTCCGAGCGGTCAATGCCTACGGCCTGAGTGACCCCAGTCCCATCTCTGAGCCGGTAAGGACGCAGGACGTGAGTCCCACGGGTCAAGGGGTGGACCACCGGCAGGTGCAGAGAGAGCTGGGAGAGGTGGCTGTCCAGCTGCAAGACCCCGTCATGCTCACTACGACCTCCGTCCGAGTGTCCTGGACGGTGAGTGGCTCACGCCGTTCCCTTCTTCTTCACTTCCCATTCTTTGTTTCCCTTGGCTGACCCAGCTGTGGTTGGTGTTTAGGTGGACCGCCAGTCTCCATACGTCCAGGGCTACCGCCTGTTCTACCGACCCAGCGGGGGAACCTGGCTCCTCCAGGACATCAACTCGCCCTCAGAGCGCAGCACCGTCCTCACCGGCATGCTCAAAGGAACTGAGTACGAGATAAAGATCCGTCCCTACTTCGACGAATTCCAGGGCAAGGACAGCCGAACGCTGCTGATCCGAACTCGAGAAGAAGGTAATCTGTTGCTCTCACCAATCAGTGCAGTGGACTCTGTGAGGCTTGAGGGCCTTAAAGGTTCTCTGCGTTTCAGATCTCCATGTTATCTTATTCTGCAGTTTAAGTTTGTTTATATTGATCCGTAGTTTCATTAAATTCCTCCCCCATTCACTGACTTATGCAGCCCGGGGCTTTTTATTGGTTGGTGCAAAATTCAGCAGACTCGGGATCGACCTGCCTGAGTCCTAAGTCTGCCAAAACAAACTTGGAGCTTGATGTATTTCTCTACGTGACTTTACAAGTAGTCCATTCCTTTTGATTAAACGATAAAACATCAGCCTCCTCTCACAGTCCCCGGTGCGCCGCCCAGAGGAGTTACAGTGGCAACAGTGAAGCTCAGCAACAGTTCCAGCATCAGCGTCACCTGGGAGCCTCCACCCAGCGACATGCAGAACGGCATCATCCAGGAGTACCGGGTAAACACGTCCCACCCGGGTCCATTCTGAACAAGTTCCAGAGTAAAATCTCCTCCATTTTGAAAAAAAAAAAAAACAGCTAAAAAGGCTTCTTTAAATCAGTCAGCAGCTGTTTCAGTATGAGCATGAAAAGCAGTGTGTCCCAACAGGTCTGGTGCGTGGGCAGCGGCGGTGATAACCAGACGCGCTACTACATCAACCGGACAGTGGACGGGACCACGCAGTCCACAGCGCTGAAGGGCCTCATTCCCGGCGTGCTCTACCAGGTGGAGGTGGCGGCGGTGACGGGCGCTGGCGTTGGCACTCGCAGTCACCCGGTGTCTGTTCTCATCAGTGAGTTTCTTCAACACTTCCTGCAGGAGGAAAGTTAGCTTAAGGAGGGACTGCAAAGGAAGACCGTTTTGTGTTTTGTGGCTTGTGCCTAGTTCACGTGGCAAGACTGTTATTCCGTTTTTTATCCCGATTTCCCCCTTCCGACAATCTTAAGGACTCCATGATTATCGGGATGGCTCTTAAGAGTGTTCAGAGTGATCCGGTCCACTCGGAAGGAAATCGGGATCGCTCAAATCTAAATTTGGGGATATTCAACATGTTGGATTGTCCTGACAAACAAGAACATGGCCTGTTGAATGAGGCATGTAACCAATCAGAAAGCGAGGTGACGAAATCCTGGTGAGAAATCCAAGATACATAGCAACTGCCCTTGTGGACCAGAAAGTCTGGTGGACATTGTAAACGTCTTTGTATTGTTTGTCTCTGTTGAATGTTGTCCAAACAAACTATTGCCACTGCTTCTTTCCAGTCGGCCATGTTTGTTTACTCTGACCTCTCGTCTGGTTTGAAGAGGTTTTGCGAGACCATTTTATCTTAAGCACATCTGTTTCTTTTTTTTTGTCACAGACGGTGCTTGAATCAAGTGAATCAGATGAATGAGTGATTTTAGCTGGTTATGTAATCATATGTTAGTGATGTACCAAAAGCTTGGTCTGTCTCTTAAAGTGAGATAATAAGAAATGTAAGATCAAACAATTTCAGCCCATTTAAATCTTCCTGCCTGGTTCATAAGGCTTTTATTGATCTGCTATTTAAAGCTCCAGTTCATACAATGTGTTATTCAGCCATTCTCACATCTGTGTTTGTTCTCACAGAGCTGCCAGCCGAAGAGCCGACTGCGTCAGGCGGCGGCAGCGGTGGGAGCGGCGAAGAGGGCAGCGTGAGCCTGGCCGAGCAGATCACCGATGTGGTCAAGCAGCCGGCGTTCATCGCGGGCATCGGCGGCGCCTGCTGGGTCATCCTCATGGGCTTCAGCCTGTGGATCTACTGCCGCCGCAAGAAGAGGAAGGAGCTGAGCCACTACACGGCGTCCTTCGCCTACACACCGGCAGGTCAGGATGGTCGGGGACGTGTGGGAGTCTGCTGCCTGTCTGTCTGATGTCTGAGCGGGCGCTTTATGAAAGAAGCCACAGGAATTACCTGTGTAAGAGGATTTCATATTGCTGCCGGAGGCACAGGAAATGGAATTAGGTTTTGAGGAATCAGAGTGATATTTATCTGAGGTAAAAAGTGGACTTTGTGATAATCTGGGTGGATTTTACAGATAGGTTATGGGAAATAAAAGAAAACAATGGATCAATAATACTTTTATTTCTAGATTTTATTTTTATTTTATAGAAGCGGTATCGTTCCGTCCTTCATTCTTTCCTTCCTTATGTCATTCTGCCCTTTCTTTCAGTCATCCATTCCTTCTTCCATTCTTCTTTCCTTTTTATTTCTTTCCGTCTTTCCTCTCTCCCTTCCTTCCTTCCTTCCTTCAATTCTTCCTTAGTAGTCAACATAGAGGAGAATGTGTGGAATATTCTGTTGTGTTCTTAGGACATGTGGTGCATCGGTCAACCCGCTCCCCCTAAACCTTATTTTCTCTCTGTCTTGTTGCAGTGGGGTTCCCTCATGCTGAGGCATCAGGACTCACTGGAAGGTAACTCAAATTGTTTCTTTTTAAAGAATCTCATTTGATCAGTTCTCCTCATGTCTGAAAACTTCCTTTCAGAATAGTTTGCTCTCTGTTAGCCTGTTCATCCTGCTGCTAGTGAACCCATAACGTCTCTGCAGGCCTGGCGTGTTGGGGGGCAACATGGGCAACTACCCGTGGCTGGCAGACTCCTGGCCCACCACCAACCTGGTCCACAGCAGCAAGGAGGCCGTCAACTGCTGCACGGCCAATCACGACCCGGCTGAGAGATACTACAACGGTAGGGGAGTCGTCATCTAGCGCTTAAAGGGAAGCAGCCAACCTTTGCTGAGAACAAACTCCGCCCTCATACAGAAGCTGGGATCTCCAACTACCTGAATCAGACGGAGAAGTGCAGCATGGGGGGTTCCACGGAGGGTCCCATCTACAGCACCATCGATGCCACCAGCGAGGACCTGCACAGCTTCACCTACGGCCAGAACGTCTCCACCACCCCATACGCCACCACCTCCATCATGCCCTTCTCCAGTCAGCCACAGGGGGCAGCGTTTAGCGGGGAGCAGCAGGACGAAGGGCACTGGATCACCCAGCCCGGCCCGTCCCAGCCTGCTCAGTACGCACAGCCGGATCGCTGCGCCGGTAAGACGAGAGCAGGCATAAGTTTGATTTTGTCTTGGTGTTCTGGAGGAAATAGAAATGTTAAGGAAAAACCCAAATAAAATGCATTTCCGCTACGAAAGAAAAATATAATTACCTTTGCACTACTGGGAATATGTTGTTGTATGTTCTAACATATTACTTTCCCAATACATTTTTAATATATTACATGTTGTAAATACACTGAATACATGTAAATACATTTGTGAATTATTGAAATAATTGTTAATTAACTGAGGAATCCGGTATTCGTTAAATGGAGTATACAGACTCAAAAAGTGCCATTTGCTGAAAGAAAAAATATATATACAAAAATATATAAAATATGTACATTTTGCATTTATATTCTATTCATTTTATTGCATTTTCAGCAATAAATGTTTATTTTCTTATCAAAAAAAGGAATTAAATTACTTGTTTCTTTGTATATCTTCGTATATCGATATTTTATTTAAAAAGTCTTTAGTGGTGAAATGACAAATCTGCAGAATGTGGCAAATTTTATTTTACCCAGAATAATCGTTTGAATAATCGATTACTAAAGTAATCATTCGTTGCAGCCCTGATGTGAACTAAAATAACTACCTATATTCATATCCTGGAGGTGGGTTGCTATAGGAATATCTGCCCATGGTGGGCTGATTCATTTTCTCAGAGCTTTGTTTTAAAAAGGTTTTCTTTTCTGTTTTTGCTGGGAAGGTAAGCCCAAGCAGAAGGCGATGGGGAAGGCGGTGAAGACCCCATCTCTGACGTGGATGGAGGCTTTGCCCCCGCCTCCACCAGTTGGAGAGCTGGACCAATGCGAGCAAGACGGCCAGCTCCAGCATGACGACATGGACATGGGGTGAGGCAGACTTCTGATTTCCTCAGACAAACAGGTTACCAATTACCCAGCTGGACCATCGCTTAGATTCAGCCTCAGCTCTGCCAGGCACACGGAGTATTGAACCCAGCATTGTTTTTTTTGCCTCTGGCCTTAACAACCTGATTATCTCAGCCTCGGCCAATTGCCTAAGTCATTTAGCTGTTTTTCTCCTTAGCCCTGGCTCTCTTTAACCTCAAAGCAAAGCATCTTTCTTATCACTCGCTGAGCAGCAGTGCCACCCTAGACGAAGCTTAGCCCCCTGCAGTTTTGCCAATGGCTAACTCGAGTCGAGCCTGAAAGAACATCATTAATCTTTAAGTAGCCTCATGGCTTGCTGAATTTGAAGGAACCAAAGAGCAAACAAGCGGCTCTGTATCAATGTATTCCAACAACACATGAGCCGAGGAGCCGGCCGGAGCTGCAACATGCTGTACGAAGCGTTTGTTTTACCCGTAGGTCGGACGAGGAGTGGTGTCCGCCCCTTCCTGAGAGGACGTACCTGATGGAAGGCTGTGAGGACGGCCCCGCTCCCCCTCAGAGGAACATCACGTCCTCGCCAGCCACCTCCTACAGCCACCAGTCCACCGCTACCCTGACTCCTTCACCCCACGAGGAAGCCAGAGCCCCCGCTGACCAGCAGCTGGCACGGTACGCGAACCAGACTTAATGTTTCAGAGAAAAGATGTTTTTAAATGGGAACACCCCCACACATAGCTCAATTATTTTTCTTTTGCTTTACCTTTACATCAAGTTATAAGACTATTCCACCATCAAAAACATAACATGGAGAGTTGCTTCGACTCATGCATGTTTGAGGAATATTTGAATCTCCCATGGCAACCATTCAGAGGTGCCTAAGCGCTAACTCATGCAGTATTTACCTTAAACTTCACCTTGGAGCTCAAGTCCCCAGATGTTTTTGATAGCTACAGCATTTTCATAACAACTGAAGGTAATGAGGTCACTTCACTGTGCTATAAAATGTCCCCTGTGCCTGGAAGATGCACAATATATCCCATTTAATAAAGTACACCAACACATCATAGCAACACATTAATTGCATTTAGATGCCCACTCGTTCCTGAATAGTCTAAATTTAGTTGTTTTTTTCCCCATTATGCTGATCATTATTGTCTTAAAGTTTGGTTACTTTTGATTACTTGAATGTTAAAACTCAACATTAATAGAGAGAATCAAAACTGCACAAGCACAAGATGTTCCACAATGTTGAGTTGTACACTAACTTGATGTTAGATCAATTTGCACCAATTCATGATGTGCATTACTGAGATGAAACTCATCTCAACGTCTGATTCACAAAGCAAATATCAATAATTCTAAGCCAGAGCAAACATGCTCCGTAGTTGTGAGCAGTTGGATTTTTTTTTTTTTTTTTGCTTGAAGTTTGTCACAGTTTTTCTCACCTCAAAATTTAAACCATGACTTTCTGCCACAAATCGAATGGGTGCCAAGAGGACAGAAAAGCAACATTTTTACCTCACAGCAAGATATATATTTGAAAACTGCAAACACCGCTGTGCAAAAAGAACCAATTTTGTAAGAGAGGTATTTTATTGCATCTGGTGCATAGAAAGTTTTGTCTGAATATTCAATAATAAAATTTTTGATTGAAATATTTCAGGGGGTTACAGAAACTACTTTCAACATTATTTTAGTGCTTGCTATAACTGATGTATGCCTTCTCTGGCATCCATGCCCTTTTTAGGTCAATTTTCAGGTCAAGTGAAGGTAAATACATGTTAGATGCTTTCTCTGCCTTGAATGGGGACAACTTTGGACAGACTAAAAGAAATGACAGTTTTATTTCTCATAGGCACGCTGTTGCTAGATGCACTACAAGATTGTGTTGTTTGCTTGTGTCTGCTTGGATTTCAGTGAGAATTTACTGAACAAAATCTAGATCAGTTTATACGGGGGGATTTCATGTGGTGTTGACCATTCTGTTCAGGGGAAAGTTGCCAAATTCATAACAAAACAGTGGAAGCGCTGATAAAGAAGTGGATTTATGTTGGGAAAATAGAAACAAACGTTGAGTGTTCAGCTTTTGGTCTTTTCACATTATCTCAGGTTGTTGAGATAAAATATAAACATATAAAGAAAGTAAAAGAAAAACAGAAGCAGAAAGTCATTCTGTAAGTGTTAGAGTAGAGGAAAGTTGGAACAGTGTGAGATTGTAAACAAAAAATTAAAGTGTGTACTTTAAGAAAGGCAAATATTTAATCGTAGATGGTGTAAAGGCAGTAAAGTTTGATGTATACAGCATTTGTCAACATCAGGGTTGTCAAAATAATCAATATTTCAATGCAATCGATACAAGAAAATTGATAAATTGATATGCCTAATTTGTGACGTTTCTTCCAGAAGGTGAAATCTTGAGACCTTGAGAATCTCAGTAGTTTTAACATCAAATATACCTTAATATGCATTGATACACAGTGACATCTACGTTAGTGCTGACACAAAAGCTAATGTTCATGGTTTTGCTTAACAGCCAATCAGTGCCAAGGAAAGTGAATATTGCTGAGCTGATTTGCAAGTGCCAGCCAATAGCAGGTCAAGTGTCTGTACTGTGACACTTTTAAGATACATTTTTCCATTTCTTAAACTATTGTGATAGTATTAATGTTATGTTGGATATGTTTATAGTCATTATGGGAGAAATCAGACAATAAATAATTCTATAGATTCTAAGCTATCCACATTCTTTTATTACAAACTCCACTTCCTAACAGCTCAGCCTCAGTCAGTGACATGTTGCCCTTCCCTCCCATAGCAGAAGGTTACCCTGCGGTCCAGTTCCAGTTCCCCAGGCACCAAGCCCGCCACTCACCCAGTCCAACCCCAGCCACTGCGGCCAACAGCTTCTCGGCTCAACAGAGGCTGGCACGCTGCAGTTCCAAAGTCCCGCCCACTGCTGCCTTCACGGCCAGGCGCCGACAGTGAATGAAGACGGCGCAACTACGCCTGGTAAAGCCACCACCGTGTTCACGTGCCACAGGGCCATAACTCTGCTATCGATGCGCAAACATTCTGTTTGCGACTTCCATGAAACGCGCGGATTGTCTGAACGTCGTCTTTCTGCCACAGTGCACAGCCGCTCCTCTCCAGCAGAAACCTGCACTCCTCCCAACCAAAAGTCCAGAGTGAAGAAAAAGGCGTCCAAGACCTCAGCGTACAGAAGAGATATTCAAGGAGGTGAAAAACATTCAGAAACCCACTGTTCTCTATTCACATGCTCTCACATTCAGAAACTGTTTGCAAAAGGAAATGCTGTATTACTGAAAGCCACAGTAGACTGCAGGGCGGGAGGTCGGAGCTCCTGCTTACACATTTCACACGTGTAGAGTCTATGTGTTGATCTCTGTGTAATACGCAAACATTTCTGGCGTTTGCGTATTTCAAACCTCAGAAATGATTTGAGAACCGGCAGAGAGACTGAATGGCCATATTCTGAACGGTAAACATGCGTTTGGCTCCCTGTGAGTCACAATCAGAACGCTTTGTTTTAACAAGCAGAATGTTTTTGCTCCTTTAAATTCACTCATTTTCTAAATGAGAACCGAGCCGTAAGCGGTCTGCCATGTTCTTGCTCTCTAAATGTGAGGCAATTAAATGAACTGTAGCCAAGTATTCTTTTGAAAGCAAATACAGCTGTTATAAAACAGACACTATAATTAGCCTAGCAGCCTTTGTAAACTAGAAGGAAATTATGTATTATGGCTTAAATGTTTTTTTTTTTTATTCCTTATTTTATATTCCTCATTTTATGTTGTTCAGACCTCCCGCCACCTCCGGAGCCCCCCCCAGAGGAGGACAGGCTTCGGGGCCCCCAGGGGTGTGTGGAGACCAGCAGCTTGGCAAACAGCGCCCTGTCCTCCCTGGAGAGGAGCGAATACAGCAGCAACAGCCACCAGCGGAAAGGCTCGGGACAAAAACATGCAGACAGTAAGAAGACGTGTTTGCAGCTCCTCGCGTCGTGTACGGTTAGAGGGACCCACTTTCAAACAGAACCGCTCTCCAGTGGTTCCAGTTGGTAAACGAGGTCCAGAGCAGACAGCACTGCGTCATGCTCTGCTACTGCACTGTAGTCTTTCTCCTCCACATGGGAGTGAAGTGAGACCAACTTTGTCGTGCCATTCTTTCTGAATGACTCTTCAGCAGTTATATTGCAAGATGTTGGCTGTAAATAATAATGGAAAAAACATGTTCAGTGATGCATAAATTGCTGCTGCAGTATTAGTATTGAATATCTGAAATATGTAGGTGTTCAGTCATTGGCTAGGTTGAGCTAGCTGGTAAGGTAGTAGCTAGTCAGATATCGTTATGCTGAAAAATGTGATACTAAAACACGGAGGAGGGCACCGCTAGCTAAAACATTAGCTGTGCTAAACATTCAACTCTAATCATAAACATTAGCTATGCTAGCTCTAAAGAGCTACACCTGTATTTAGCGGACGCTAAAGCGCTAAAGCTCCAACTTCAAGCATATTGATACTCCAGATGTGTCAATGACACAAAATGTGTCCCAACATAAGTTCCCCTCAACAGGAGGAAATGTATTGTTGTGTGGTTTTGTTCTTTTGAACACACCTTTCAGGTGAAGAACGCAAAGGAAGGAAACGGAACTGCTGCATAAACCGTTTTCACCCATTACAAATTAAGTACATGAAAATAAATATCAAACTACTTGGCAAATTCATAACAGTCAACAACCAAAACTAACACAGATGTCAAACTTTATTCATCCGAAAGCTTACAAAACAGCCAAGGACTTTTCCGGAAAAATGAACTCAGGGGAAGCTAAGCATGCTAAAATGTTAGCAAAAGGCGCCAGATGAAAAACTAGCTCTGCTGTTAGCGCTTTAGCGGAACCGTGCTCACCACTGCTGAAACAGTTAAATAACGTGAGAATAAATATTTTCAGCTTTTTTTTATAAGCGTCTTTCACTAGAAGCCTTCATTCTGTTTCTGTGTCTTCTCTTTGTTTTGCCCCACCAGATGAGGAAGTGGTGGTGTACAGCGGTAAGAGCGGCTACCTCTCCAGGAGCCAGATGTCCGGTAACTGCTCGACCACGGGGAGCTCCTCTTCCAGGGGCTCCACCGGCTCTCGGGGGCTCAGCTCAGCCAGGAAACACGAGGTAGAAAACACTTTGGTCTCTGAGCTTCGCCGCATCATATCTCTGCTCGACTTGTAAACAACACAAAAGTAAACAAGTTCAGACGTAAAAACTGCTCCCGCCACAGTTCAGTGGAGAGGGGTTCGCTCTCGGGTTCGCAGATCTAGCATCACTTTCTACTCACTAAGCTTTACAGTAGGAAACGATTAAGTGTACACGCCCACCACTCCATTTGGAGTGCTCTTCAGAGGGCACACTTCTCTGTGGGAGCGCTCCTTCAAATGCACCCCCTGCAGGCTCTGCGGTGACGAGACGGTGTCTCTTATGGCAGAGGAAGCTGCGCCAGTGGAATGGAAAGCTCCGCAGGGACTCTGAGCTGCACAGACAAACACTTACTATGTCTGACATGACAGTAGGTAGACAGTGAAAGCTGGTCTGACTACAGCTTAATCCACGATATTACAAGGCTGAATCGGCTCTGAAATTCAATTTCTACGTCTTCAGTCAAGAATAGGAACAAAGAGAAAAAGGAAAAAAAACTCCTTTATTTATTATTATTTTACCCAATGTATTAGGCAGAAATGCAAATAAAAAAAGAGAACATTTACTATTTTTTCTTTTTTTTGTTGCCATTTTAAATATAAAAAAGGTGTATCCTAGAATTTGTAACATATCTGTAGTTTCATTTTTCTAGCAGTCCCTTTTCCTCGCTGCATCGTTGTACTTTACTTGTTCTTTTTACAGCTGTAACCCGAGGTGTTACAGTGCGGTTTTGTGTGGGAGGAAAAAACCTGACCCCTGACAGTGTAGCCTGTCAGGGGTCAGGTGAACAGACTAAACTGACCTGTAAAAGTGGCAACCATGACCGCACATACAGAGCTATCCTGTATCTTATTCTACCCATCTACAAAGCAGCAGGGACCACCCCCACCAGACCCCCCAGATGCTCCTGGATGACCCTCTCTGGGCTCTTTACACCTTCCCATGGACATGAAAGCATGTCCCTGCTGCGCTGCAAAGTTTGAGATGTTTGTGCAGGAAGCCTGGATTAGGCTCCTTCTTCCTCTTGATGGGGTCTCTGACTGCTTTCTTTTGCCCTTTGACCCTTAAGGTCAGTCTAGGACCAACATGCCCGGGGTAGATGGAACATTTTCCATTAAAATGTTCAAAGGAATAATGTGGTACTTTCTCCAGTTCCTGACTTTCAGATGGAGAACTTGCATTTCTTCCCCGTTTCACAGAACCCATTTTTTAACATCATAAATGCCAATAATTATTTCAAAGCACGTTACGAAGAAGATTCACGGGAAGAGTCAGACAATCTTAAAAAAATCGAAAAACGTGTATTTTCCACTAAAATATACTCCAGAATACAGCGATGGAAACCCTTTGTTTCAAAAAAATCGCTTTTAGAATTTTTGACAGATTACTTTAGGAAATATACTAACATTAGCATGCTAACTAAAATTTGATGACCTAGCTTTTATCATAAGAGATGAATAAACGCTAACTTTAACACAGCAAAATTAATCACGACGGGCTTTTTCAAAGTTTTTAAAATAGGAATTTTGACTTTTCTGAGACAGACCTTTTTGTGAGACATGTAACACAACAGAGCTCAACAAACTATATTGTTGTAGATCTCTGTAACAGAAAATGTAGCTGCTTATTAGCAACAAAGAAAAGGAAGTTTTTAGGATACTGTATCAGCATTTAGACGTCCGGTAGGTTCAGATTGGGATGGTGCCGGTCTGTTAGGTCTCCAAGTTGTTGCCTCTCACATTTTTTCTGACGTCTTTCTCACAGTACAAATTTCCTAATAAAATCATTAGTTTTGAATCCAGACATAGAAACAAATGTTTTTCTAAAGAGTCACAAGTCTGAAATCTGGTACTAATCATCCATTCTGACATTTAAATTTTGAATTTAAATGGCAGAATTAGACGCCCCTCTGATAACTGTTTATATTAATTTTGTGAAGTACTAAGAAGTATCCAATTTTAAAATGTTTTTTTTTATAAAAATAAAACCACGAAGAATAAATTCTTAGCAATACACTTTAATGTACGTATATTTATTTAAAGCGAATTACCTTTTAAGATAGACAGGAAGAAACCACTAAGACCTCGAAATTGACTTTTTTTCTTCATTTAAATGTTAGGGAGCATTTTTAAAAGATCCCCACCAAATCTTTGCACGAAGTGAAAGAAAACAGAAAAGATGAGCCCGTTCCCGGGCTCTTAAGTGCCTCTGTGGAGCACTCAGCAGCGTACCTGGTAACTGCTGCCTTTCAGAGTCCGAGGCAGATTGGTTCACCTGCTGTGAGAGCCTACTCTGGCTAAAAACCCTGTCAATGCTAATGCATTCTAAAAAAATGGATTTATATACTGGATTATGAGCAATTTAGTGACAATTCAACACTTCATGGACTGAATTGAATGAGTCGGCAATCCAAATAAAGCTTCGGTGTTTTCCAGGTTGTGAGCCTCCTTTATAAGTAACAAAAAGGCCAATCAAAGTTGTGGCTCCTTGTTAAATATTCCATTTTACACTCCAGTAAACCTGCGTTTAAATTTAAATTAGCTCTACTTTTTTAAACGTAAACTATTCTTAAGTTTTAATTCAAACATTTTAAAAGTCATTTCACTGTTACAAAAATTGTAAAATAAAAACAGGAGTAGATTTCAATTACTTTCTGCAGAGAATATCATCAATTTTTGCTACGCGATTCTTTATAGGAAGCCACTTGTTGCAAAAAAATAAAAAACAAGTGGACTGAAAATAATTTCAAACTGTGAAATTTTTCTTTATCATTATCAATCAAAGCCTTCTAGTAGCCAACTGAACGGCATCAATGCCAGGATATAAACTTTTATTGTTTTTGATAATGATACCATCAGATGTTGTTATGCCTTTTTAGGTATTTTCTGGCTAATCAAGATGAAGTGATGAAGCTTTACATTGCCCATAAAAATAATAATAATAAAAAAATTAAACATTTTATTTTTGATTACTTCTAGGAAATGAGATAAGGAGCTCATGAAGCTGTCAGGATACCTGCGATGCCTCCATCAGCCCTCCCCATCTTTTCACCACCGACACACCAGACTAAAGACGAGGAGAAGCTACCAGTTCTCATCAAGCTACACTTGTTGCTGTGAAATAAGTAAAAAACCGGACTTTTGGTATTACTATAATTATTTATGAGTTTGAGTTCACTTATTTTCCTTACTTTGTAAATACCTGTCTGTAATGTTCTTTTGTGAGCTCTGGATACAGGGAGAGAGACGTATATTGTATTTATGATGATCAAACAAAACAAAAACAAAACAAAAATCGAAGAATTAAAAAAAAAAAGTCTGTTATTATGGAAAACGTCTTCTTGAATGTGCCAACTTTTTTTTGTCAATATGTAAACTTTTAGGGAAAAGCATTAACTACTGTTGCACTCTTGTTGTCATGGCAAAACAACAGAAAATAAGAAGCACAAAGTGTGTTTGCTGGTTGAGGAGAGAAGTTGGAAAAGCCAAAAACAACCCGAAGGGTCGCCTGTTGCCCCGAGCGCCTCCCTGTCGGGATCCCTGCATCCTAGGTGTCCGTTACGAATGTCATACTTCTCTGTGATTCCTTTGGTTTTTCTGCAGCACTGTGCTGGCTGACTGACAGGCTTTATGAAAGTTTGATTGTATCCCCTCTTGTACGACCGCCAACTCAACCCTTCCCCTTTTTACATCCGAGAGACCGTTTGCTGCAGTTCTGAAAAAATAATTTTCTTATTCTCCTTCTGAAACAAAAAAAAATGTCTGTGGGCTGACTTTTTGTACTCTTGTTGTTTTGTAAATGTACAATAAAAATACATTTGCTGATCAAGATTTGAGCACACGTTCTTCCTTTTAGCTGTACATACCGTGAATCTGGGAAAGAGTTCAGCTAAAACCACAATATCATCAAGAAGAGACGGTCAGCACCAACGGAAAAGACTTAGGAGGTCCAGAGGGTCCAGCAAGTCTCAGGACTGTCTCCTACTGAGGTCAGACCGCTGGGTGGGTGTGAGGACATCTGGAAAATACTTGGAGAACCAAACGGGGTCACCTTTGTCTAAGAACATCATCAAAGAAGGAATGAAATTCAGCAGGAAGCATGAATGGACAGTACAAGCAATGCTATTCTCTCAGATGCATCCTCCATCCAGCTGTCTGATTGCTTTTCTACCCAATTCTCCTCGATTCTCATTTCCCATCAGTGCTCCATCTAGGATTTCTCCCATTGAGCTCAATTTCTCTGGTTGAATTTCCTCCAGACCAATCAGCGAACAGGCGGCGGAGTTGTGAATGATAACGTCAATTTTCCGTGCCGTTTTACAATTGTAGTCGAAGAGTTTGGAAGTGAACGAAGCCATTCAGTCTGCCACCAAATTTCGAGCAATGCTACGATCAGAGAAAACTCAATGTTTAAGACGTTTTATTGTTGACAGAGATGTTGTGGCCGCTCTCATTATCAGCCATCCCCACATCTCTTCACAGTGGGAGTCAGTTGATATCAGTGCAAGCAATTTTTGTTAAGCTTCATAACGTCGAACTGGCTCATCGCATACATCTCGGCCAAACATTAGCAATTGGGTAAAATCAGATCCATCCCGTTATTTAAGACTTCAACAGAGTCCACGCCACCAGTAAGCAGTCAGTTCTCGATAGCTGAGGGTCCACACCCTCTGGACGAAGCAAAGCGTAGAACAACGGGGTGATTTTTACCAGGCCAGCTATTTGAGACCGTTAGAAAAACATTGTAAGAAACAGCATAAACTACCATATGTGCTAACAATGAAGCATCGCTGCTTCTTATCTATAGGAGTGGGCTTCCTCTCATTTCTGCCCCAAAACACAGTGGGACCAAAATGTACACCAAATCCTCAACCAAAACAATCCAGGCAGTTTAGTGTGAATAAAAAATCTAAAAGAAGGATAAAACATTTATGTTGGTCAGAAAACATGGCCATGCCCGTATGTTCACATTTTCTGACCCTTTTCTTTTTCTTTGGACTTCCTCTAGAAACCCTGGCGACTGTGTTGTAGAAGATTAAAATATCTGAGTCAGTGGTGGCAGTCAGGTGGGAAACTGAAGATATTTTATAAATAAACAGCTATTGTTCATGGTCTTGGGATGACTCAGTGATTTTTTTCTTTTTCTCTTCTCCCCCTCACTTCCTGAGCTGCTTATTCCCCACAACAGCAGGGATGCTGCTCACTCGACTTCCTCGTCAAGTCACAGTTAAAAATGACCAGCTGAACCCTTGAGTGCTGCCAGATTGTCAATCTTGTTTGTGGTAATTTAGCCCTCTGAGATTAACGTTGCAACTAATTTCCTAACTTCATTGTGTCTCTTTGTGTCGTTGGACAACCAACCAGTCGAACTCACAACTTGAGTCTATAGGTTTAAAACCTTCCAGCCATCCAACTGCTGAAATTGGGCAGCATTCAGTAGCACCCAAACCATGGCAAGTCTCAAAACATCCATCTCATCCTTCAGGTGAACTGGTGGACCAAAACACCGGACCAGAGGAATGGGCTGTGACTGGATTAGTAACGGGCAAAAAGCTTCACTTCTTCAGGTGAGAGAGCAGGAAGATGGAGGAGGGTAACTGGTGTGGGCGAGCGTTTTTAAAAGTTAGCTAGTTATGCTGCCGCAGGCTAAAGATAGACTCAAAATCCACACTCAAACCAAGCTCCCAGTTTCTAGATTTACGTTAAATTCATTAAGAAAGATCAGGTCAGCGACCTAAAAGACTTAAAATTTTGACACAGTTAATCAATTTATTTATTTTACATACAAAGGTAGACAACCTTAGTACTTGCATGCTTCTGGAATAAATCCAACGCACGAGCAACATGTGTAAACAGTGACGGACGACAAAGCTGCTTCTCTCGGCCAACTGGGGTTCAATTTCACTTTTCTTTTCCAATGTCTGTCTTTTCCAAATCTTTGTTGATCTGGAAAAGACTGTTGTTCTGTTCAAGTTGTCCTAAAAGGAGTTAGCTTATCAGCGAAGCTATTCAAGCCTAAAAATTATGGAGCTAAAACTGTCTCATAATTCACAAATGCGCAGACTAAGATTCACAAATGCAAAAGATCCACAAATGCACAGGACAATAGATTAAAGGATTTCTCAAACATGATTGAAAGCTCCAGGTATGTTTTGGACGAGGCAATGGCATTATAACATGATCTCAAGCTTATAAAAGTAAATTTTACATAATACCGCCCCTTTAGCTGATCTCAATCCAGCTGAACTACAGGAATTAGACCAACCTGATCACTGAGGGAGGAAGACCGAATGCTGCTGCCTGTTCTACTGCTCACTGCTTAAAGCTGCTTCATCAGCTCCATTTACAAGCTAAGTGCTTTATGGCTTCCAGCAGCAGCAAGATCTATGGGATGAATCTAGAAAAGACAACAAAACTGTGTTACTGCTGAAGTTCTGCTTGCTCATTACACACACACACACACACCCGCCCTCAATCTGACTCTACGCTGCATTGCATGTGGATGAGAGCTGCACACACTGAGGAGCATGAAATTGGTGGAACGTTCTGCTCTGAGAGGATACCGCGTACTCCCTTCACCTCCAACGAGGCATGGAGTACCCCCGTGGGGGGTCTGTGATGCTCGCTGTGCCTCGACATGCTCACACTCAATAGCGAGCACACACACTCAGCTAGACACACAAACAACCACCGGTCTGGTTGTTTGGTTGGAGCTCTGTGATGGAGTGATCAACAGGCAGTGTCTTGTAAAACCCTTTCACAGTGTCGCTGTTGGGCTGAAGCTGAGACGATGAGGGATAAACGTCTGAAAAGTGTGGCGCGCATTTGGTTTTTCTCTCTGTACGGGACTTGTAATCACTCTTCTTGAACTTTTCCATATTTTGTCACATTACAACCACAGACAAAAATACAGTATCCTTAACCTTAGCTACTATTATCGTAACCATTACAAAAATTATTACTATGATTTTTATCATGATCTTATTGCATATCTGCACCCCTTTACACTACTACACCAGAAAATGCATTATTTATAACCATTTCTCAGCTGAAACGTTTTACAGTGTTACCGTGTCGATGGTGGACACTGTGGATGTGGCTAACCACAAAGAAGGATCACTGGGTGGTGAAAAGCAGCTGACTGACCTCAACCTTGTGGAGCCCTCACTAGGGCCGCTGTGGGTTTTCTGATGGAAGTTGAGTCTGGAATGGGAAACCCACAACAAACCCACAGAATTTCTCACAGACAAAATTCAGAGAAGCAGCATGACGCTTGTGTCCGCCAGATGTATCAAGAATAATCTGCTGCAGAACCATATCCGGTCGACCATTTCTATCATTTCAAGGCTCAAATGTTATTGAAAAAAGCATTTTCTGAACACATTTACCTCGATTATGATGAAAAAAAAAATTATATATATATATGTGTATGTATA
>CAEFZY010044773.1:0-36516 GCA_903066815.1 Brachyrhaphis roseni
AGATAGATAGATAGATAGATAGATAGATAGATAGATAGATAGATAGATAGATAGATAGATAGATAGATAGATAGATATCTGCAACAAATAAAGGAGGACGAATGCATTATAATTCAATCAATGATAGCATATATTTTTGAAGCAGCGTTTTGTCGCTCTGGAGCTTTTATGACTCCTCCAGTACATTTTTAGACCTACATCTAAAGAAGTAGCATTAAAATCGAGACAGATAATAATAATTTCAGAATATTAGTAATAACTTAATCAAAGTCATGTCTGAATTGCAATGCCGATGTTATGTTGCAGAGATGCTAAATTCATATTTATAGTTACTTATTTAATAATTATTTTTTTGAAAATAAATTAGATTTAATGGATAGAATATCTCCGAGCAGGTAACTTTGTCAGTGTTTCACCCAAGAGTAACTACATCAAATAGAGGCAAAAATGACCTGTTGTAAAAATGTGGCTTAGCTAATAAAGCACAGCTTTTTTTCTTGCACAAGAAAGAGCATAAAACATTATTTGATTCGATATCTTATCACTATGCATAAATTGTAAGAGTAGAAACAGAACTCCTAGAACTGCATAAACACAAAATTGATTTCAGATGTCCTAAAGGAGTATTCTAGATTCACTTTCATTGATAATAACCTCAAGTTATTTAATATACCACATTAAATAAAATACTCATATATATTTACCTATTTTGAGTTACGCTTTGCTTTAGTGAAACTACTATTAACCATTCAGTGATTCTGTGATAATTATACAAGCAAAAGTCATATTTTTTTTACAATTTTGTAAAATATATGTCATACTAAAAAAATTATTGTAAATTTCCATTATCTTAAAAAAATGTAAATATAAAAATATAAATATAACAATCAATATAAAAACAACAAAATTAAAAAAAGATTAGATATGACACTAGATTTATGTATTAAATTTATTAATTAAAAATAATTATTTCTTCCTGTCTAATGTAAACCAGTCGCATGCATATAAATTAAATGCCCTACAATACCTTTAGAGAATACATGTTTAAAAAAAAAATTCAGATGTGCAATTTTGTTCAGAGAAACAAAACTGCAAAACTCATGAATATATAAAATATTTAATTGTCTGTGATTTTTAATAGTGAACTACAAATTGCATTTGAGATGTTTTAATGTATTCCAGCAATGATTTCAGATGTAATGGTTTTCCAATAGTAATGTATTTTACTATCATAACTATTTTAATGTGATTTTTGTTTACCAAAGATATTCTTGGAGGAGTTTGCAATTTTAATTTATTTTTCCACAACTCTGTAAAATATATTTCTTGCTCCAAAATATTTGGTGAAATTCCAGCATTATTAAAAAAGAAAACAGATTAAAAAAAATAAAAGTTTTCTGATTGAGACTTAATTTAGCGAAGGGAGAACACAGTTGCAGAAATTTTCAGCTTAAAAATATTACTTCTCTTCTAATGCAAAGCAGATACATACATATATGACACTCAGAAAGAACGCGCGATAAATATACCAATTTATGCAAAGATTTGAGACTAGTTCTTGTTCAAAGAGAGCTCCAAAACACATGTGCTCATGACAGTCTATCATGTACAAGACAGTATGTATAGCGGTGTGCCTCCTGGATGCAAGTCTGAAGTTACTGAAGCTGAATGAGAAACAAGAATTTGGAATAATCAGTTTGTCATCAAACATGCCTTTCTTATTACAAGCCGTGGTGCTGTAGCTATGCGGCAGAACTCTCATGGGTTAAATGAAGCAGGCTGATTTATTTGCCTCCACTGGGCTGGACTGTATTGATTCCAGGTCACTTGACTGGCTGGCTTCAGATCATGTTCAGGTGACTTCTAAACAGATGGAACAAAATGGCAAGGCACTGAGAATGCAAGCCCCCCCTTACTATAATGAGTTCCATACAAGCCCAGCATTGACTTGAGCCAGAAGTAAAAGTGAAAGACGTTGAAGAAATGATATTAATACTCCTTGAATTTAGCCGACAGGGATTTCTCTTCCACGCAATGTTATAATGGATACAGTGTCTGCTATGGCTGTAATGAAACATTTGAAATGCAAAGCAGACAGCCTAAAATGTGGCATAAATCCTCTCATGTTTCTCTGCATGTCGGTAATCCAGTAAAAGCAAACCGTACAACACCACCGTTCCGTAACAGTGCAGTTTTAAAACTGTTTATTGTGTATGGTCTACAGCAGTAAGCATAAAGCATAGCACTAGGTACATACAACAAACCTACAATTTATCCTCTAATAAAATGCCAGGTGCACTAACTTGCACAAGTTTACAAGTGTAATCCATGTAAAAATTTTAGGGCCACACGAAATGTGTTGTGTAAAGCAATATCACATTAACATCGAACTGCAGGCTAATGGAAATACAAAATAATGTTATGAATCATGTAATTCTGTCTTGTTTTTAAAAATTATATTTTTTATTTAATTTGAATAACATCAAATTTGTACAAAGATCAGCACACAAATTTGAATAAAAAAACTTAAGTAAATTCATAATTTTAATAATAAATTACGACATAGTTCAAACCACTTTTCAGATGTTTTCATCAGCATTTAAAATGATCTTACATTGGGTTATTAAAACAAATCACACTCATCTGATTTCCTAATAAATATGTAACCCACTTAGTATAAATTATGTACTATTAGGTATATTGAAGTGAACATGTGTATTATATTTGGATAGACGCTACTTGTAATAAAGCTGCCCAAATCTATTAGAAGAAACAACAAATGTAATCACAAATTATATGATATAGCACAAAATTGATGTCCTCCACAGGGCACAACTTTAGAATGAAGAACTAAGTTGTTTCAGAAAACATGACTTTATGATGAAATTTATTAATAAGCACTCGGAACATAAACCTGATGTGTACAGTGTATTTGCTTGTTAGTTATTTTAGGTCTTGTATCAACACTGCCACCTAGAGATTAAAAGGTGAACATTCCCAGAGCACATCATTTAAGAGAGGAAATATACAAATAAGAGATTAGGAGCAATATTTTTATTTGTTCATTTAATTAACATTGGCGACTTTGCTGAAGACTTGTTTTTAAAACAAAATTAAAAAGTTCAAGCACAAAGTTAATTAATAGTCTTTAGGAAGAGTTAGATTCTTCATGAAATGAAACAAATAAAATGAAATGAACAAAAACAAAACAAAACAAAAACAATGAAATACACTTATGTTACTTATTGTATAAGTAACAAAATAAAACCCTTTGGTCTTCAGCTTCAGCTTCAACCTGTACTGGCCCAAAACCAATCAAGTACTATTCAAATTGAATCAAGAGAGTTTAACACTGACTGGACCTTTAATTGACAAAAACTGGACCCCAGCTACAATTTGAAATGAACTGACTTCAGGCCATCAGTGTATCAGTTTCATGGAAATTCTTAAAGGGCTTCTAGAAAAGTCTAGTATTCAATCATCTTTAGAAGTAGATGACAGTAACAGAAATAAGAGAAAATGGCCTACTCCTTATAAATGATGTCATTGCTGATTCCTGTCTCTTGATGGGAAAAAAAGCTAAAGACTCGTGCAATGAGACTTCTGTATGTGGATTAATGTCTTCATGAGCAGACAGGAGAATCAGCTGGATTTACTTAGTTAAACTGGTAATATAATTTATCTTTGATAATCCCGGTTTGAAATATATCAAATGTATTCTTATATTTTTGCTGACATGATTAAGCCACCTGGCACAAACGTTACCTACAAAAACCATACAAGTTAAAGAAAAAAAAGAAAGTGGACTCTCACCCCACTGCACTCCACTTAACCTCCACCACCTTCCCAGCATATTGGTTTACCCCTGCCAAAAATTTAATTCAATCCCACTAAGTTGCTTGAGCTTTAATTAAATAGACCAAGAGTCTTGGCAGGCATTCATTTATTGTCTTGTTAAGGTAACTTTACAGACACAGTAGACGCTTTACTAGTAACTGCCAGGACCTGCGAGGAGTTGCTCCCACTGAAGTAAATTCACTTCCCTTTTCAAATTCAGATATATTTTTCTCCAACAAAATAAGATGATAAAGAGGAAGACTGCAGTCAATGTTGTCTTTGGTTTACATGGGGCCACTGGCACAGTTAAACGGAAATTCTTTCAAAGGACAGACAACATTTTTTATCATTCCAATAAATCCAGGCAAGCTTGCTGTAAAAATGAAGTCTTGTAAAAAATAATTCATCTGACAGTCATGACAAAATAAATGCTTTGATTAAATGGCTGATATTAATCATGGCTTTGGTTTCAGATCCGGACATGTCTTTAAGCTCTCTCCTAAATTATATAAACAGTTATGAACGTACAAGCATAAATCTATTGCTGTGTGATGATGCAGCATGATGTTGACATTGTGGCTTTCGTCTCCAAACCATAGCTAATTTTTTCAAACTGTGCCGAAGCCAACATGTGTTGCAGTCTTCATCCTCTAATGTGTAAGCTATCACAGGCTTCCTAATGCTAATGGGAACAACTTAAATTTATAAAAGGCTTAACTTTTAAGGTGATGCTACTTTTGTTTTAGCTGACTGTAAGGCTTCTTAAGGATCTGCAGAGTCAGACGGGAGTCATCCAGTGCAAGTATTATTTATTAAAAGGAACCCTGAAATTGGTGTTAGAAGAAGTCCTTGAATTTGACTTGTCCTTATATAATTTCTTTTTTTTCTCATTTTATTCCTCTATTTTCTAAATCTCATACATAGACCAGAAAAAAGATCTACGTTTCTGTTGAATGAAGTACAATATATAAAAAAAGATTATATAACGTTTTATGCTAAACTGTTCAATTAAAATGTTTAATTAGTGAATTGCTGCAGTGTAAAATTAAGAATTACTATTAAGTTATTAAAGTACTACTAAAATAAGCATACACAGTTGAAACAAAGGTTTTATGCACACTCTATAAGCAAACACATCACAGACCCAGAAATTGACGTGTTTTGGTGTGAAGATTTTGTGAAGGTGCTGGTATAAAGTGTCATTAGCACAATGAAATCACTCCTGTACCAATATGGGCTGCAACACCACTCAGAGAAGAAGAAGCCATTATTCCAAAAGCGACATAAAAACAGAATACAGTTAGTAAATTCACAAAATTTTGATTTGACTAAATCAAAACAAAAGTGTTCAACTAAATTATTACATCTAAGAAAAAAAGGAGAAGTTGTTAAACCTGAAAACGCAATACTAAAGGCGAAGTAGAGGGCTTTCAGCATCATGTCGTGTGGGTGTTTCGCTGTGGGAGTTAATGATCCACTTAAAAATATAGCTGTCAGCTTGTGAAAAGAACCTTGTAGAAACATTTAGGCAACAGCTCAAGACATTAGCCAGGTAGTCAGGGTTTATAGATCAATGACCGTTCTAAATGGACAGTTACCTAAAGTATCCCACCACTTTAGTTACAAAGTGGCTCAAGGACAACAAAGTCAATGTTTTGGAGTGGACATCACTAAGCCCACCTCTCGGTGTGTGAAATAATTTTGCTAATCCTACTTGATTGAGAACAGGAAAAGCTTAGTCTGATTAAAAGTGAGACAAGAAGGAAAAAAGTTATTTTCATACATGTATTTAAATATCTAGTATTAACTGCATACATGCGAAATACAAAATTAAGACAAGAAAATAAGGCATAGGCATTATAATTCAATGCATAAAAGTTAGAATGGGTATTCTAATGAATCATTTAAACATACCAAGATGCGGCGGTCTTATGATTGTTGCAAACAAAGATGAACTCAAGCATGATTACAGTCTGATAGAACAGCACCAGACTACAAAACACAACCTGTCTCCTTATCTTTCTTTCTCGTCTCTCCATTCAGAATGTCGGCCGTAACAGAACAACAGATGGAGGAGCACAACAGGATATTCCCACTAAGAGGATTCCTGTTTCTTTGCCTGTCGCTGTGGACTTTTTTTTGCAGGCATAAAGTCTTTCATCGTAACCCAGCTCGACTGGCTCACTGGACCTGATGTAGAGTAGCTGATAAGCCCTGCGAAACCCGCTAGTATGCATGTTGACCTGCTTGGCAAATGGAGAACCCTGACGGAGTGCGCCGTGAATAACATTGAATTAATGACTCAGGTGGGATTAGAAAGTCCCAGTTGTATCTTGAATCTCTTAACTGCAATCTCCTGCTCACAACTCAAAGGTACGTGCCAGGAGTCTGTGTTTGAGTGGCCAGGTGTCAGATTTCATTCTATTTTTAGAATGAAATTATTACTGTTACAGAGGCACTTTTTGTTCAATTAGCACAGACAGTAACTAACTTTAAATTGAGAACAGTTTTAAAGATAGGTAAAAATTTCAATTATTTTAATATAACCATGTAAAATAAATAAAATTCTGATTAGTCTTATTTTTTATTTAAAGATTTATGGCACAATAAGTTTTATTTTTTTTTAAGGGACTCATTTGCAAGCTTCCGTTTCTCTCATAGTGATATCAGTCAATTAAATATTAATTTCTAATTAGCAAAGACTGCTTTACAAAGTACCTAAAAAATGAAAATCAGTTTTTAGTTACAAAGTTTACTAAAAAAGCAATGAACTGTATTTTTTTAAAAACATGATGTCTTTGTTCAAAACCGGACCTCTTCTTGGAGAAACCGGAGTCTGCGATGAAGCAGATACAGTTCAGTTAGGAAACTTTGATTCAGTCTATAAAAATTTCACATCATTCATGAAATATTTACAGAAATTTCTTTCCCATCGCTGATAATGTTTGTTAGAAAAGTGCAGCAGCTTCTATCTTTCACGAACTGGTACACTTGCATGCCAAACTGCAAAAAAAAAAAAAAAAGAAGAGTGTGTTTTGGTCCTTTATGTTTTCTGTGCAAGGAGGCAGTTTGACATTTTTTCGTTTTGTGTTATTGCTTCTTACAATTCAACTCAAGGACTTTTTAAATACTTTTTTGCTGTAAATGATTTGTATTAGTCAGAAGCTTGTCATTTGGAAGATGAAGTATTTTTTTATGTTAGTTCAAGGATGAAATGCCTTTCATTCAAATAGATTTTCAGAATCACTGCTCGGTTTCAGGTTTCCATGCTTTCCTATTCATTGTTTGGTCTCGTGTATCAATTCAAATAGAAGTTTATTATTATGGTATGATTTACATTTATTGAATTTATTTGATTAGCATTTCACTCATTCTTTATTAAAAATATTGTAGCGCTTTTAGGATTTTGCACACAAAAAAAACACATTTAAACATAAATGATAGAGCCTGTCAGGCTTGCAGATTCCAGTAAAGAGCTAATAAAAACCCTACATCTATTTAATGACTTTACGGTGTGTGGGAAGAAAAAAAAAGGTTAATTTAATTTGGTTTCTGCAGAATTTTACCGCTTTATTGTGGTTTCTTTGTGCTTAACCTCAACCTTGGGAGGAAGCGGGGTGAGAAACTGTGAATCTCCAGGGGGAGCCTTTATATTTGGTCTTGTATTTTTTGCAATGAAATTACATTGCAACCTGATCTGTTTCAGACCTCTGTGTGTTTTTTTATTTCTTTCTGTAGGCTCAAGAAAGAATGTGTATTTTTCATAAAGACTCTCTTACTGGGCTCTGTATTCCTTATCACTTGAATATCTGACATATAATGAATAATATACCATAGCAGAAAATACTTTCCTGTACATGTTGTAGTAGCATGTCAGTGCTGAGAGTAAACCAGATGGTTTTACAAGATTTTGTACACTTTATGCCATAATCACATGATCTGTGTGCTTTGAGATGTTCTTGGTGTAATCTTAAATCAGTAAGTAAACATGTTTTCTGCAGATAATTTTTGTGGAATTCATCTGTAAAACGTTATGCAGTGACTCATGAAGTTTTCACATGAACAGACACGGCAAGTTTCTGAACTCAGTAGCGTGTGGAAAGAATTCCAACTTGTAACTACGCTCATATTTATTGTCACAGACCATAATTTTATTGAAGGCTTCTAGATCCTTTGATATTTAACTTACCAGAAAAATGAACCATGAAGTTTTATCTATATATGTAAAAGGGTTGCTCCAAGGTGTATGAAGAATATTTGTAAGACTAAAATTTGATTTAACAATAACAAGAAATCAGAAAAGCCTAGTTTCATCAGAGTAACTAAGTACAAAAAGTGACAAATGTTTGTGTGTGGGTGGTGAGGTTGCATTGTTTGGTATCTGCGTATGTACAACGTTTGCACACATCCAAATGCCACTGCCTATAACTGTCTGTGTGAGGAAAGGAAAGCTGGGGGAGCTGAAACTGTAGAGCAGAGTGGGGAAATAGAGCAGAAGAATACAAGCCCAACATAAAGAAATCTTGAATAATTCTGCCCTAAGACGTGTGAAGGCTACGAAGAGCAGAAGGGAGCATCCAGAGGTCGTTTCCATGGCAACCTTTGCCCTGGGAGATCACTGACCCTCCTGCCATGTTGTACAAGCGGGGCACAGATTGTAGGTCACATATGGCACCAGCGATCCAATCAAACCTAATCTGGCTTGACTTGTGGGTTATAAATTGTATTGGAAAGCTGGTTTACACTCAGGCTTAGCTCATCTGTACGCTCATGTGTATGATAATGTCTCTGTTAATGGCAAACTAATGCAGTGACCCAATAAATACTTATGTCAACATGTATTTTTTTTGCCTGTTGATAAGGGGGAAAATCAGCTCAAGGATTCAGCTGCTAAGCATAAACTGAAAAACAAAAAGATGAATTAATTCAGATGAATTCCTTTTATAAGTAGGTCTGCACAGAGATGTCATAAAATGTTTGTTGTTAGTTCCACATGTGTTGCAGGGAATTTTTACATCCCGTTGTGGTTGTCAATCACGTTCGTCTCTCTGCTAACCAGACAGTCACGTGAGCGTCTATAAACACTCCAGACTCTATCTGAGCTTTCACGCACTCTTCCCTGCTGTTATGTGTGTTTTCCTGCTCATTTTATCCTTAACCTCAAATTCAACTCTAGTGATGACCAGAGTTGTTCAACTCCATGGTCTCCAGGTTTGTTAAAGTTGTTCTAGACTACAAAGTGCATTTAACATTTAATATGTTAAATGGTTTATATTGGTGTTATCCTGAAGAAGTATGTAAAACATGCATGTGTTACAGACCCAATTGTTCTAAATTTGTGTTGACTATCAGAAAATAACTTGCATTTTTCCAAGAATTTGTCCAGGCTGCACGCAAATCTTTTTTTTTCTAAAATTATTGAGAACTGTGGCAGAAACAAAACATGCCTTTAATCTGTGAAGATGTGTTTATAACCAGTTTTGTCTGAGAAGTTGATTTTGCCATTTTCATTTTGTCACTGAATATACCAGGTGGAAATATGTTTCCAATAAGTCAGTTAATGATTTTGAATGTTTATTCGTACATCATTGCAATAAATATGTTGTTTATTTTGACACTTTTTAAAAATACTTATCATTTCTTGTTCTTCAATTGTTTTGAAGAAATCCTAAGATAACCTTATGATTTCTTTCAAAAACATGAACAGCATTATTTATGGTCATCACGATTATTTGGATTTTTTTAATGCTGTAGTGTGTCTAACTTTGCAAAGTCTTTGTTGACCTTGTTTACACTACTATTGATGATCATATTGATACGATCATCAATACATCATGTATTGATGATCGTATTGTACATCGTATTGTACATCAATACGATGTACAATTCCTGTACATCGAATTGATGTACAGGAATTGTGCTGTACATTTCCATCAAAATGTAAAGGACAATTACTGTCTTCAATTGTATCTATATATGCCATTTAATACACATCATATGTTTTAATGTTATTTTTCCTACCTGAGTAAACTACCTTTGCAATGTGTTTTAAAACTTCTCATATTTTCTGACTTACTTTTTTTCAGTTCTCAACATTCCCACATCTTCCCCACTCAGCTCCACCAGACTAGCGACAGCAGCAATTAACAACCTACGAGGTTATCATATGAAGCACTTCTCAGTCCAATGCTCCTAAGAACGGTTGTGGCTGATTTTAAGAGGACAAATTGCAAAGTCAAATTACTTTAAAGTTATTTTTAATATGGTAACACTATTTGATATCAACTGAAGGCGATTACAAGAATGCAATTCTTGATTACACTAAAAATTGCTCTGTTTGCCAGGAAGAATACATGATATCCCCATTTAAATACTGCAGCAAATTAATTTGGAGAATTAGGATATGTTAATTGCATAATTTTCTTTTTTCTTTTATTACATGTTTGTAAAAAGCACAGAGTTTCAAAGATCTAAAAGACTGAAGGTAGGTTTTTACCTAATGCCAAAAAACATGTATAACTTAAGGCTTTTAAAATAGATTTTTGTTGAAATCTCTTAATCCTTAATTTTCCCATTCCAAAAATGACAAAAGTTTCACTTCAAACTAATGCAAACTTATTGATGTGATAAATTTTCTGAAAGTAAAGTCGTGACATAGAAGCCTGCCTGCACTGCAGAAACACATATGAATGATTCATACTGCTTGAGCTTTGGGATTATGTAGATAACAAACCTTGAATGAAGTTAAAGAAAAAGCACAATACTGTATTTCAAGAAAAACAGATGCAGAAGTGGAGGAAGGGGGACTAATAAAATGTCCCCCTAAAATGTTCCAGGGTTTAACTGTGAAAAAGTAAATAATATTTGCTACTCATATTACGTGCTCCAACAATCATTTAGCTTTAAAATACAGTGTGTCCAGTTTAAAAACAACTCAGGTCCTGATGTGCGTGCGCGTGTGTGTGTCATAAAAAGGAAACTGCAGGACATAAGATCTCTGGAAAAAGCTTTTTTTATTGGAATATAAATATTTCAGCTGTTTGAATTTTTAAATGAAGCAAATTACTTTTGGGAAATCAGGAAGGTCATAAGGGTTCCTTTATGCATTTTCAGAAACACACTTTCACATTTTTGATGAATACATATGCATTTATCAGACATTTATCATAGCTGGAAGTAGCTTTTCAAAAATGAAGGGCTGTCTCAGTCTGATGGAAAGTAGATCCTGATCTCTAACTGTGTCTCCTCGCTCTATCGCTGCCCTGTGGTTCCCGATTTCATGAGTGAGCTGGTAATAATCATGGGTGACTGAATTTTCACCTTTTTGCTGAGATCTATAAGTGAGGGCACATATGGGAATGCTTGGGGTTTAAAGTCAGGGGAGTCTTTACATCTGCTCCTCATTCCTTTATCTGCTTTTTATATGCTTCCAAGATAAAAAATAATAATAATAATAATAATAATGAAATGAAAGTCAAAATTAAAGTTCGTTTAGTAAAAACATAAAAGTTAGTTAGTTTTTAATGTTTGGAATGTTTATTAAAACACTATGTGATGTCTCAGAGGGAAATAGATTTTTTTACACTCCAAAATGCTTCAGAATAATACTTGTAGAAATTAGTAAAATTTGTTAAACCTGCTATCTCAAAAAATTACATTTATTTAATAATTTCTCCAGGAGACATAATTTTAACTGTAAAACATTTCAGTCAATTAAGACATTATGTTGTCTGAAAGTAATTTAAATAGCAGTAGCTTGTCATGTCTGACTGTCTGCCTGTTCAAAAGTAACTTGTTTTAGTCATTTTCTTTCTTAGATTCTCCCTGTTCTCTTAATTCTTCAGTAAGTTTCATTGGTCTGAGTTGAACCTAATAAAAAAAAAAAATCCAAAACATTGTTTTTTTAGGATCTTAAAATATAAATATTTTAGCTAACTATAATTTAAAATGTCCATAATTTGTTATTTTTTGTGTTCTTTATTTGTAAGATAACATGCAATTTCTTCAATTTAACTTGGGAGCAAGGTTTCAAGACACATTTCTTTCTATTTCTTCATTTTTTGGAAAATCATATGAATAAAATTAATTAATATGCAAATTCTGAACAGTCAAACAAATTAAAAGAAATGAGATCATATCTAACAGGAAAAAGATATAACAGAAATGCAACTATACACTGAAAATAATTTGTGATAAATTGAAAATTGCTTTTGTTTATACAGTAGAAAATTGTTTATGAAACAAACAGTATGTTTTTATTTCTGCTTAACTGTTTGTTTTTTTCCATCATGACTTTGTCATCTTAATCATGTCTGTGTCATCATTATCTTGATGATCAGACTTTTCATAAACAGAGAATAATAACTCTTTGCAGCTGCAGCGAAATAGATTAATGTACAGACAGTGCTAACTTTGTGTCCAGGAGCTGTCAGGTTTAGTTACACTTCAATATCCCAGACATCTTCCAGTTCTCATGCTGTCCTTCTGAACTCTGCAGCTGTATCTTTAAAATGTCCTCGAGGTTCACTGAGCTTGATGGAATGTTCTGGTGTAGTCAAGCGCACCCAGGCTGAGTGATCAGACCCTTTATTACTGAATCATGCAATATTCTATATTTCAAATGGCTTGTTTTGGAAAAACTGTCTAGTCGTCTGAATGAAAGGAGAAGTACAACTGGTGAGAGGAAAAGGTGCAAGCACCACCACCTTGACACTAATGCAATTTGAAATCGTCTGTAATGCCCTGCTTCTAAATTGGAAAAATTGACCTTGCTGGTAGAGGTGACACAAGTCTGCACTTGGAGATGTTTCACGGGCTAAGAGGATGTTGGGGAGAAAGCTGAGGCTGAGCCTGAAGGCAGAGCAAATATTTCATGAGTAATTTATTATCTTGAACATGAAAGCGTGCGCTGCTCAGGATCCTGGCCCGGATATAGACAGTGATCTGGTCACGTATAGAGGGAAAAAAGGAGTCAAAAGGGCAGACCAAGGAACAGTGAACATTTTACATCAACTTTCCGCCAAAGCTGTCAAAAAGATCAAGAACTTTCACTAACCCAAAACATATGTCTGCAGGACACATTTATTGAAGCGGCTTTAATGATGTGGGTCATGCTTTGTTACTTAATGATGTTTAGGTTTTTTAGTTGGTTTTTTTTTCATTATCAGGAAATAATTAGTTGTAGATTATTAGCAACAGTTCATTTAATGTCAATTATATTAATTATATTAAGTGTATTGACAATACACATAAAAGTTGTCAAAAACAAAAGTAAATTCTCTTTCGCTGTTGAGAACAGGCTATTAAAAAAGCAATACAATAAAATAAAGACATTTCATGTTTAATGTTTTAAGTTCAATTGAAATAGAAATTATTTCAATCATCTAAATAGTACGCGGAGAAATGAGATGCTTCTCTGCAGTCCAACACACAATATAACACAAAAACTAAGTTGAGGATAGTGTGTGTACGGTACAGACTTAGGTTAGGGAAGGCACTTGAGAGTGCATTCAGGAGTCTGGTGGCTTATGTGAAGAAAAATTGTTTCCCATATTGGTATTTAAAGCCTTCATGTTGCAATACTTTTTTTCAGAGGACTGCAGGGAGAGGAAGCAATGAAATGGGTGGGTGGGCCGCAGTCACACTTCTAAATCACTACAAGTGCAGCGGGTCATGCAAATGTAGATTAGCTAGACAGGGCAGAGAAACACCAATAGTCTTTTTACCTGTCCTCACTCTGCACTGTAGGCTCTTGTAGTACAATTCCCAAACCAGACTGTAATGCAGCTGCAAATAATTACCTCTCTAGTTCTTATGTAGAACATGGTGAGTATGAGTCACTATGTGAACGCTCCTCATTTTCTTCTCAGACTGCTTCTAACTGAGACTGCACAACTGGATGTTGAAGGTTGACTACTGCTGTCAGCAGTGTGAGAAGTAGATTGATCACAAAGTTGGCATCGTTTTCTTATTCGATGCTCAGTATTGAGAGTTTTGAATCCCGAACAACGCCTAGAAGCAGTATTGTGATGCAGGTGTCCTTTTCTTCCCAGGTGGATGAAGTGGAGTTTGGCGGAGATGGCATCTGTTGAGAGATTGAAACAATCCGTTATTTCCATTCACTAATGTAATTTTATAAGTGCATGGTAACATTTTTAAAGAAACACACTCATAGAAATAAATGCATAGCATCATTTATCTGTTGGACCATAATGGAAAAGTTCATTAAAATTATATTAATTAGTTCTGCTTTTGAAATAAAATATGACACAAACAAACATGAATGTGTTGAGTAAAATGTATGGTTTGTCTATGTGTGTAGCATGAGAGAGAGCTGTAATTAGTTTTTCTTAGTTCAAACCAAGGTTTAAGTCATTCAGGTCTTACTGCATTTTTGCACTTTAAACTTGCTAAATGCTTGGTAGATGAAGAAAAATCTTTTCAAAAATCCCTGGCTTTCAGTTAACGTCAATTAACTGCAAAATAAACAAAGTAAATATGTGCATGTACTCACATATGCAAGTTTTTATACTAAGTGATACATAAACATCTTTAAGTCAAACAACTGATACATTCCTAGTAATTCCAAAGTACTGTCTTTTAACTTATGTATTGCTACTATTTGGCCATGATGAACAACATAGTGTTAGGTGAAAATAACTCTTAGTACATTAGTGCAAATATCACATACCAACTGTCATGCTTGGTGATGAGTTGATGATGTTTGGATTTTGCAGTCACATGACCAAGGCACTTTGCATTCACTGAGTCGACCTTGTTAACCAAACTATTCTAGAGCCAAAAATGAGCAACCTGTCCAAAATCTGAAGCTTGGGTATAATATCGACAGGACAATGATCCCAAACACAACAGCAAATGTAACAGAGAATGACTGAAAATGAAAGACTCAACATATTTCAATGGCCCAGACAAAGTCAAGACTTCAACCTGATTGAATTGTTGTGGAAGGACATTTAGAGAGCATTTAGGTTTTCCTACAGCCATGTTGACAGCCACAGCAATTGTTGTTTTACAAGAACTGTATTAATTAAAAGCTACAGTATCCTTGGTATGCTGACAGCTCCACATATAATACCCAGAATGCATTGTACTATGTGGTACGGTACCGTTTAAAAAAATGGTGTTCAATTTTCATCTTTTTTTATTTAAAGCATTTCGTGTAGTAGCCATATCTAAAGTACTTATGGACTTGCTATATCAACACTTTTAGACAAAAAAAACATTACTTATATTAACATTTGCAAATCCTTACTGCTCAGATTTTATATACAAAAGGTTGAAAAAAGTCCTGGAAAGTAATTCCCTGAATTTTGAGTCTTTTGAAGATTTCTTTTAGCAAAACGTTTTCAAAGGAGGTATATTTCTCCAGAACTACTTGATGTAATTCTTTAAAAGAAATCTAAGTATAACCTTAAGCACCTTAAGCAACCTGTTTCTGGAAAACAACTTTGTTATTAGACCATCTTCCCAAATGAGTCAAAGGGGAAATCAGGTGAATGTGGAGAGAAGCAAAATGGAAAATAAGAAGGAGAATGTTGAAATCGGTTCAATTATCAGGGAGAGTGTTGGAATAACGGAAGTGAAGGAAATGAGTTTGAAAGAGTGAAAAATGAGAAGGAGCAGAATTTCTGCACTGCCATGGTGTGTTGGAGAAGTAAAAATGTATCCCAGATTAACATGTGACTATGTCTGGCATTTTGATTTAGTGCGATGACAGAGGCTGCACAAAAAAATGCAAGAGCAGAGTTGGAGAACTGGCAGTGATTTGGTTACAAAAACTTGTTATTCTGACCGTTTCTAAGAAGAATTTTTTCTCTGTCTACATATTAACAGGTGTGAACTGTAATCCTTAAAAAGGTTTGCAGTGTTATTTTAGTTGCTACAGGTGCAATTCTGTAAATTAATATAATATTTAAAAGTTATTCCTACCACTGTTGTATGAAGTCACTGAAAAACAAACATCAGAAGCTTCCTATTGAGAAAAGGGACTGAAGAGTTGCTCTGTGGTCCAAAGACTCTTTTGCAGATTAGAGCAAATTTTGCATTTTGTTTGGAAATCAAGATCCAAGAGACTTTTTTGGATCATCAGTGATCCAAGAAAGACCCATGGAAAGAAAACTGAGTCTTTTTTATAGTACAGATAAAGTTATAGTAAAATTGTGCCAAGAATTCTTAGAGAAGATAAAAAAATGGTCTGCATGAAAATAATAAATGGCACACTCTTGTAAAATGTCATGCAAGATATTTATTAAAAAGATTACAGGAACATGCCGTTAAAAGCCAAGAGACAACCAAAAATTTATTTATTTATTTTTATTTTATTTCCTTTAAATAACCTCAGCTATGCGGTTGGCCCTTATAAACCCTCAATTTCCCTCTTTATCTGCTATAGTCTTACCTCACAAATCAGTTGTAGATCTTTGCACACCTTCATGCACCAGGAAAGATTTTTGTTCAAAGTCATCAGGTGAGAAGACGGCTAACAACACAAGTTAAAAGCTCCTGCAGATTTCAGCACATACCTTAGTCTTGGCCAAGAGAATATGACAATTCAGTGAAAGACATCCTGCTCTGTTCCAGCACTTGAAAAATCATATTCATCTGTCTTTAAGGAGTATATTACGGTCGTCCTAACATATCACAGCTCTATATTGCTTTCGACTTCATCATTGGCCCCTCCAGTCAAACGAGAAAGGACCTCTCAGCACTGGCTGCAGTTTGCTTATTTCCCCTGGGCTTCGGGTTAAAGAAGTCATTCCCTATCTGCTTTATTGAAAACCTTCTTGTACAGAAAAATCAGGTCTCACTGGAATTACCATGTCTTGTTTTTTACTTTTTCCTGTGCTCTAAAGAAGTGGGGAAAAGAACCCTACTGTGGTGTGTACAATGCATCAGAAAACTGTGGCGAATGTCTTCACAATTCACTGGATTATTTAGTACTTTCAGTGGTTTTTTTTTTACCCAGGGGTTGTGTGCCAAAATGAGAGCACTGCAGGGATCTGTACTCTCACTGTTTCTTTTTATCTACATCAGCAGCAATAAATACAACACAAGTCTTCTAAAATAAATAAATCTCAGTTATGTGTAATGCAATATCTATAAACACATTTTGACCTACTAAAGCTGTTGCACAGTGTTGAGCCCTCTTCTCTTATATTCTAATTTGTTTTTTTTTTTTAACCAAATACAACATTTCATGCATTATTTGCTTTAACAAATTCTCTCCAAGGCTATTATTACAAAGTAGTCATATAATGTGACATTTTACTTCATTATTAAATGATTTTGTTTTTAAAATTTAATGTATTTTATAAAACAAAAAAGCATGTTTCTCAAATCCCTTATATAGTACCAAGAATAATTTGTGATTCTTTCTATTGTGGCAAATTCTCCAGATCCTGAAGCAGCAAAGATTTCCCTGATCATTACACTCCCACCACAAATGTTTGTCTGTCAGTATGATGTTTTCATTGGATCATGTTGTGCATCATGTCACAAAATGTGACATGGCTATAACATCGACTTTGTATTATTTTCGGTCACAGTGGTATTTGCCTTACAGCTCTCCAATTGATGCCATGTTTGCGCTGTCTCTTTCTTATTGTGGAGTCATAAAAACTGACCTTAACTGAGGGAAGTAAACAGAAGTTAAATCTGATAACTAAATGAACTAAAACATCATATCTACAATGAGTTACAGAGAGTTAAAAGTAGGAATAACTTTATGGGAGAAGGACTTTCAAAGACTGACTTGTGTATGTATTTCAGACAAAGTTTTGAGAGCTTAGCAGTGGTTATTGCATTTCTCTCTCAGTTGATTTAAAAGTACGCTGCCAAATCATTCCGCTGTGCAAAATGTGGCCTAGCAAAATCTGTATTAAATTAACATGGTCTTGTCTGAAAAAGACAGTCTCTAATGTCAGCATCTGCTCAAAATACATTATACATTGTTCAGCATTAAAGATGCCTTCACAGATGTGCAAGTTATCCATTCCATATGCACTAATTCAACTCTATTCCATCACAGATGCTGGCTTTTGAACTGTGCTGTGATAACAAGACAGATGGTCATTCTTCTCCCTAGCCTGGGGGAGGGAGCATACATGATTGCCAAAAAGAATTTCAAACTTTGATTAGTGAGACCACAAGACACTTTTTCTATTTATCTCAGCCTATCATAAATTTGCTCACAACCAGAGAAGGCAGCAAAGTTTCTGGAACTTGTTTATATGCCTGAATGTTTATGATAGTTCTAATTTGCAATTTCTTGGTGCAGGTATGGATAGTCTAAGAATTGTTTACTGAATGTTTATAGAGCTTAAACAATAGATTTTTCAGCGTCTTTAATTTTGTCATTTTGTAATATCTAAATATAGCAGCTTTATTTAAAATGTTTGAAAATTTTGTAAAAGTAAAACAAAACAATCCCATGTAAATATGTATCTTCAGACTTTACCATGACACTGAAAATTGAGCTCAGCTGCATCCAATTTCTACTGATTAAGCTTGAAACATTTCTACAACCCAACTGTGGCCCACCTGTGCTAAATTCAGTTGAGCAAATATGATTTGGAACTGAAAACACTTGTCCATACAAGGTCTCATAGATGACTGAGGTGTTTGTGTGGAAGTCAAGCAATACAGTCGAGGTAGTTGTCTGTAGATCTCTGAGACCGTATGGCGTCAAAGCACAAATCTGGGAAGGATATTAAACAAAAAACTGTAGTACTAAATGTATTATGCCTGTAATCCTTGTGGAGATAGTAAAACCACCTGGAATTTCAACCATTGCTAATGAACTCCACCAACTAGGTCTGACTCATCAGCATTGAGGGCAAGAAGACCTGTCAGCTAAATAAGTGCCCTTATCATCTGACCAAGGCAAAGATAAATCTTCAAATTAATCAATAAAGTTTATTTGTATAATACATTTTGGCAACATGGCAGCTCAAAGTGATTTACATTGTGAGAACATAAAAAAACCCCATATCATATATAGTGAACAGTTGTGAAAACCATTAACATTTTGTCAAGTGTTGTCACTAAAGTCACCAATACATATCAAATATGTTCCATTTATTATGGTTCAAAGGCAACTATAAATAGGTAGAGTTTTAGTCTTGATTTAAAGGAACTTTGTGTTTCAGCTTTTTTGCAATTTTCTGGAAGCTTGTTCCAGAACTGGGGTGCACAGAAGCTGAATGTTGCTTCTACATGACTGTTTCTGTTGATGCAGAACAGACCTGACGTTCTATGTATGTCGTTAACATTAATAACGTGTGCAACATGAATTTCTAATAGAATGAGAGCCTATTTCTAATTCTTCTTTGTGACTTTAATTTCTCAAACTTTTTGTCAGTGCAAACTTTTAAATCTACTTTTTTTTCCCAAAATAATAAAAAAAAACTTTTAAACTTGTGTTTTAAACAACAATGCATATAGTAGTATTTCAGGCTGTGGCATGTTGTCTTTGTAACTGTGTTTGCTTATATTATCTACAGTCGAGCAATTGAAAGCTCTCTGTTTTTAGAAGATGAAACATAATGTATTAATGTTCAACCACACTGACACCTCAGAAGTTAAACATCTATTGCTCTAAAGGTTAATGTAAAGTCTCTAACATGATGCATAAATTAAACTGTCTCTTCATCCATTACATTTGAGGATGCATGTTCTAAGTCTCAGGCTGAGACTGTGCTAAGGCACCTCCTGGAAGGTGACATTATTGTCATCCATATGGGCTGTGTATCACCTGCTAAAACAAATTAAGAAGCCTGCCACAAAAAACCCTAAGGATACAACAATCTCTGTGTCGCTGTATGTAACTTCCAAGATAAGAGCTTTTCTCTCTTCTCCCAAGTGGCTGATGGTGGTGGTGTGAAACTGCTGACATCAGAATCAATCTCTGTCAACACACTGTCATTTCTGATACCGCAGGGGGCGCTGATGACTGCTGCCGATGCAGAGATCTGCAGACAAAGTCACAGATCTGTCATTAAGATGGTCTAGGTGAGAAGGCGGGATGAGAATTTGCAGGTTTTCCTTTGTGTAAATCTAACCGTCATTCGTTAGGCTCAACCGTGTGTTGATAAGACTCCACTGACCCAGGTGGTTTGTAGAACAGTGGAGTTAAAATAAATTTTAAAGAGCAGCTGTTTCCCATGTATGTGCCATAAAAGCTGTTTATGGCACATACATTTATAATTTGTAAAAACATTTTACAAATTAATGTTTTAATTTGTAAAACAATTTAATGTTTTACAAATTAAAACATTAAATTGTTTTAATTAAAACATTAAATTGCTTTAATTTGTATGCAATTCAATGTAATTGCAGCTGATATTTAAAAAAAATAATTTTCTTAATAAATTTGTAATCTAAAAATGTGCGAGGTTATTTAATTATAGATAACTTAAATTATACATATATTTTTAGTGTCTTAAATTTGTAGGAACAAAATCACTTAAAATTGAGAAAACTTGTTTTTTCCCACTGCAAAAAGTTCTTAACTAAGATCACAATATGCATCACACATATGTATCTTTTGGGTATAAGATGTGTTGACAGCCACCACTGGACGGCAGATTGCCAGCATTTCTATGGCTTCCAGCTCCGCCATGGCTGGATGGACCCAGAGTGTCACCCAGGGGTCATAAATAGTTTGGCCCTTTGAACTCTCTGATGTCAACTGAAGCATGAAGGCATCGATCCTCGCACCCCTCGAGGCACTGCTGCCCGCAAAATCGGTGTCAGACTTCAGTGGATCTCCTCTGCAGTGCAAAATCGTGAGCGACATCAGTTGTTTCCCTCTGACGGGTGATGCTGATCAACAGGCCACCCACGGTCATTAAGCTGGGTAAATGACAATCGACAGACTCCAAAACTGTGAGTGTAAAACCACAGGGCTAAACTGGGACAGGCAAAAAAAATTCTCAGAGGATGACCTCTTTTTAATGTTCGATCAAACCTTTAAACTTTAGTTGGCCTTGGATTCAATTAGCATTGCATTGACATAAGATAATATGCTGCCAGGGAAAATAAGTATGCATTGTTTTGTGTCTTCTTGTCATCTAAAATTTGTATTTTCTCCTTCCTTTATGTATACCTTAATTTTGTTGTCATTTTTTGGGAGGTGCTTTGGTGTAACTAAATTTAATTTCACTTTATTTTATTTAGGTTTACTTTATTTAACTTTTAGCTAAAAATAAGGGACATAATATGTTTTCTATTCTTAAAGTAGGTATATAAAACAATTGCTTTAAAAAAAAGGATGCAAAAAACATTAAAATGTTTCATTTATTTTGTTTTCTCTGAAACTTATGTGAATATTTACAAAGTTCCAGTGCACAATCAATTTAATTTCTACATATACGCATGCAATGATTACCAGGGAGTAAAATCACTGTGACCTAGATTTTCTGCATCGATTGATTACACTTCGATGGCTTCCTACTATTTTCTGCTCATGCAGGCAACAATGAAGTGAAATCTTTCTACCTATTAACCAAACAGCTGGCACTAATCTAGGCCACAGCTCCCTTTGTTTTTTTTGGTGATCATCTAGAAAACTATAACAAAGATTAATGGTCCCTTTGTTTTAGATTTCCCAATATGAAGTGTTTGAGAACCATTTCTGGAGTAGGTTCCTGTGCTACAAAATATCATGTAAGATTGTGGCAACTGTGAAGGAAAAAGATTAGGTTTTGAACTTACTGAAGCGTAAACCTTCAGTAAGTTCCCATTGCAATAATGTGAAAATTAACATGATTTTTGAAAGGCTGTTTCAATAAAGAAGATAATGTTCTGTAACTTCCATAAAGACTGTTGTGTTAAATCATGTTTGTTTCCTTCCCTAGAGATAAAAAACATAAGCAAATTAAATATATATTTTCTTAATGTTAGAAAGACGTACTTGATGTGTATAGTATAACCCATTATCCAGTCCAGTGTTACACATAGAAATGGTTTGAGGGGGATCCAATAATTTGTATTAACATATTGTAATGAATGTCAGAAACAAATTTAAACCATATGCACAGATTAAAAAAAAAAGAAAAATGAAGAGACATTGGCAACAGATGGAATTTTCCCCCACTGTAGGGACATCCCTAACGCTCATCAACCCTACAATTAAGTGTGTATCTCTGCCATGCAACCAAACACACGCAGGCACAAACAGACACGCAAGCGTGGACACATTGACTATCATACAGTCACAATCTGTTTATCCTTCGCAAGTGATACCAAGGGCCATATCCTGACCTATATATGAGCCGGCTTTAGAGGAGCTCCGAGTGAGAAAGCTGCATCCAGACGCTTTTCTTTTTGCTCTACAGTGAAAAACCAAGTAGGTCAAAGGTCAAGAGAAAGCCAATGAATGACAAGGGTTGACGCAATCTACAATGACACAGATGAACAATAGCCTGTCTGCTTGTATATGCCATGTGTGCAACAAACTGACTTGTGGCAACACTTTCGACACCAAGTGTGAACATGCTAACCTACCTGAAAAAAAAAAATCAGGGTCATGAAAGTGAGATAGATCTAACCAAGCACTTAAAGACCAGGTTTGCTCAAATATGCTAATATGAAAGTAATTTAAAGGTGTAATAAACAGTGGTCATTACATAATATTAGTAAAGTCATACATTTTGCTGTTTAAACTATGTAAGAATGCTATTAAGGACAAAGTGTCAAAGGTTTAGATTTTTGTTGCAATTATCTTCCAGCTTTTGTTTTACTCAGTGTGTTACTTTTTCCATTGCATCGTCTTATTTCTTTTATTTTCATACTTAGCAATCAACTGACTATCTGGGAATGCAATTTTCATGCTGTATAAGTAGCTAGACAATTATTAGCCAAATTAATCAGTTAATTTTCTTTCACTATCAAGTATGAGTAAAGTGTCTGTAAAGACAAGTGTGTGACTGCACGGTGGTATTATTGGGTCATTGCTTCAATTCTACAGCAGGACTGATTTTTCTAAATGTCCAAAAAATTTGCATAGTTTATCTTCTGGTAAAACAAACTGTGAATGCTGAAATATTAATTGTAGAAGCAATCTTCCTATGGCACCATGTCTTCCTTTGCCACAAAAATGTCAGGTAAATATGGCGTTATTGTCTTCTGAGGGGCATACGTTCATATTTATTAAATTACAATATTACTAAAAAATACATTTTAGTAACAGAGTTCCAAAGTGAAAAGAACGTGTAATTTATTTATATAATTTATAGATAAATTACATACAGGTTAATATTTTCATGCCTTTCTTTGTGTTAATTATGATGATCCTATGGTTAAAGCTAATAAAAACACAACATTTAAGATAATAAAATTATGGACTGGAAAAAATTAATATAGAAATGTAGGCTTAATGAAACCTATGTTTAATATTCACTTAAAGGTTGTTTTCAAACATTACTTTTAATCTGACAAATGAGCGTCATTAGAAGGCAAATTCTAATTTATTAAATAATTTAAAGTCCAAAAAAACATGTTTAGCAGCAACCAAAAAATGGTAGTGCATCACTAGGTAGCCACATTCTTTCTTTTATGATAAATAGGAATCTGAAATATAAATTCAAATCTCATTAAAGAGTCAGCCACTTGTTTGTATTTAAACAAGTTAATATGTAAAAAAAAAAATCACTCTTTTTTTAATACAGGTGCTTGTTTTTGCACAAAAGATAATTTTGGCACTAAAGCAGAAAGAGAAACTATAAAATTCACATCCTTCACAGGTTTTAATGACACTATATTTGTGAGAATCAAACGGCAAGCTTAATATAAAATTGGCTGAATATGAAAACAGCAAAAAATAAAAATAATTGGAAAAAATATCAATTCTATCAATTCTTCTTGTCATTATTTGTATCTTTCTTTTTTGTCATTTTGATTTTTTGGTACATTTTTCACGAGAAAAATAGCCTCTCAGAATATGAGAAGTACACAAAATTGTCTCAGTGTTTGTAGAATAACATTTATGAAACACAAAGTGAAATTCCTTAAATATTTATTTTGTCAGAAAAAGTTTAATTAAGAGTCTTGCTGATATATTCTTGCCATTTGTAGATGACAGATGCAGTCACCCAGGAGTCTATCTTTACCAGCTGTTAAACTTTTAACAATTTGATTTTAATATTTTTTTCTTCAGTTAGATGAAATAATAATATATTAAAAGCTCTATGTGCAATTCACATGTTTCTGTCAGTGCATAACAAACATTAATGAAAGTGAATATTCTTTGCATGAAAGTGGATTGACTGGCAAATCCACCAAAGTATGTTTTTCTGAAGCTGCTCTTCAGAATTTATCTTCATCTGGATTACTCTCTGGCTGATTTTAAATGATTTGGAAAAGAAAAAATGTCTACAATTTGTAACTGAGGTTTTTTGTAATTAGTTTCCTAATTACTGAACGTCTAACATTCTCCTATTTTAATGACCTTACATATATCTGGTATTACTTTATTCTTTTATCCTATCTTCCTATTGAGGGGATTCTCTGCATGGTTTGTGGTGTCCTAAAAAAGAATGAGGGAAACACACAGAAGATTTGTGTGATAATGTAATTGGCATTCACGTGAAAGTGAATTTGCTGGAACGTGTTCCTCACGTAAAGCTGCTCAGTACTTGGTAAATGCTCCCATGTGTTTTAGCTTTTGGGCACTCAGACAATTGGCAGCAGTTATTTTCCACTTTTGCCACTCTAATTATTCTTAGCTTGACATTCTGCCAGCCAGTACATTTTTTTTTTCTGTATCTTCTTTTCTCAGTTTTCACACACACACTCAGAAACCAAATCAATGCTTCCTGACTTTTCCCCCAGGGAACAAACTTGATTGCACTTCTGTATCAAAGATGGAAAATCTTGTGGTCTTTTTGTTTTCAGTAACTAACAGCAGAAACTTGGCACATGAATACTACAAATAAACAGAAAATAGAAACTGATGATGCAGATGCTAAACAAGCCACAGGTATTTTCTGTGTTAAAAATATAACTACAAACAGCTGTACAAAGATGGATGTTTTTATTATACTTATCAATATTCAGTTTCCTTCCTTTTAACTTTATTGCACTCATTATAATACTCTTTCTTAACAGCACAACAATGTCATGCAGTTTAGGGCGTAGGCGCTCAAATATTATAGATATGAAAACTGAATCCTTTGTGGGTGGTTGAAAACTGCTGGCTTGGAGGTGGAGAACTTCTGCCATCTAGTGGGAAGGACTTGTCATCACAAATTGGGATTTAATTTAGGTCATGCCCTAAATAGCTGTTTTGTAACACATAAATCTCTGCTAAGCAGGAATCCTTATGAAAATAGCTTTTTTTTTTTTAAAAGGCAGGTTTCTGTTTTGTTTTTTTAAAGTCACCGCAATGACCTAAATTAAATAAACTAAATAACTAATGAAGAAGGCTGGCAATTTTCTTAATCTTTTAATTAAAAAATAGGCTCAGTTTGATAGTAACACATCACTCTTTCAGACCTGCTTTTACAGTTCTCTGAAATTTTGGTAGCAGAAATGATAGCTCACTTTACATACAGTGATTTAAGAAACTATTCACACCCCTTTCATCATGAACATGAACGTGTCCCTGTTATCCCCCCCACCCACCCACACCAACACCTCCCCAAAAAATCACAAGCAAGAAATCCTCAAAATTATGAAACGAGACAAAAATAAACCTCAGTCCCATATAAAACATGTACAAAGTTTCCCTATTCTCCGCAGCATGCAGGGGGTGCCAACATTCCATGCATAAAAGCAACAGAAATATTGTTCAAAGTGCTGATAGCTTATGAGTCCCTTTTCTTCAGTAAGTGTATATTGTCCATGTAAAATAAAAAGCCAATGTGCTAAGCGCCAAAAGACTTGCAGTTGCAATTGCAGTAAAAGGTGGTTCTAAGAATTGACTCAGTAGGACCTAAATACAAATGCACACTGCACAAAACATAGATTATTTTTCAGCCTTACCATTGTCATATTTGTTCAAAAATAATTAATCAATCAGGAATAAAGTAAAATAAGTAATTTTGCATTGATTAGAAACACATTTATTTTCTGTTATTGTTACTTCAGAATTACTTTTTGACCTCAGAAACGGCAGTAATTACCAACAAGTCTATAGAAAACTATACTGAGCATCATTTGCATTGACCATTTAAGAAAATCTGAGAAAATATCACTTGCATAATTTGGAACACGGTGTAGATGTTTACACCAATGGAGAAAACAATTCTACAGTCCTACAGGGAGAAAGAACTGGAAATGCTTCACAAAAGATCTTCTTGACAGCTGATGAAGCAACTGTGAAATAATTGAGCCTTTATAATGCTTTGTTCAGAAATAAACAGACTAAAATGTTAGCCTCTGGATCATTTTTGCAGCTGGGCCATGTTTATGACAATGTGTATGTAACATAATGGCTCAGACTTCATCAAATCTCTTGATTGCCACCCTCCTCATATATTATACATAATTATTTTGGTGAAAGTGAAGTATATTCAATACAGTTTGTGTGTTGATTATATACTTTTGGTTCATTTGCTTGTTATATTTTTTAAGCACATTGTGAGAGAACTCATACATAAACAAACACATTTTCCTATAGGTCAAAAAGCATTTTCCAGTGGTGGTAAAATATTTCCATAATGATATGTCTGTTCAAATAATCAATCTACTAATTTCAGTGTAATCAGGAGGTAACAGGTAGGAATAATAATCAGAGCAGTAAATACATATGTCTTTATTTGAATATGGCCATTTATTTTTTTTAACTGATCTATTCTTCGCCTCAGTTTGTTCAATTATTTCTACAAGCAGCAATACCCAATTATTTTGTCTTTTACCCAATAGGTGCATTATATCAGTTAACTCTAGGAGATAACTTGATTTTCTGGTGTTACAGGAATTTAAATGTTATTAGACTTCTTTTTAATTAGATAAAGAAAAATCTGTTTAATGTATGTTAATATACCCAGCCTCTGTATGTTCTTCCTAAATAACTGTCATGAAAATGGTGAATATTAAACACACTGTTAACCTTGCATTTGAGAAACACAGCATTGATGAAGCAGTTGATGTTTAATGTGTTCATTTATTCTATTTTTTATTCGTCTGTCAGACATACAAAACAGAAAATAAGCCCAGAACATGTCAACATTTCTAATAGCACTTTTGACATGAAATCCACATCATATGTCTGCAACATTCCAAGTAATTCACAGGTAAAAATAAACTCACAAATTAAACTAGGAATAACATTTAGAAGGATGTACTGAATATGTGCTGAACGCAAGGTGGCAAAAAGAGTCCACCAACTTTTTAAAGAAGCAGTTAAAGACATTGTTAAATCAACAGGCTTTTAACTAGACTGCTGCATTTATTTTGAAGTATATTCTTGTTTTGTTAGTGTCATTGGGCAGGACTTTGTGATATCAATGTCTGGAATAGATTCTATGTAAATAACACATCTTATTTAAAATTGAAAAAAAAAAAAAAAGCAAGAAAATAGCTTAAATATGTAGATGTAGTTCAAACTCTAATAATTTGCATCTACTTAGCAGGGAAGCAGGGAAATATGTATTGGTGCAGGATGGACCTTAACAGGACTTAATTGAACAAGTGATTAAACCAATGTGTGTGGTTTTAAGCTTATAACTATAACTATTTTATGTTTTGTTTTGTATTAATGTGTTCCTGCAGAACAGTCTCCTCTCTCTCTCTCTGTGTGTGCTCTTCGTCCATTTTCCTCACTAAATCCTGCTCATTTGGGCTAAACTCTATCCCAGCTGTCAACAGGTGAGAGGTGGAACAAATGCTGACAGGTTTCATCCATCACATGGCATGGTTTGGAATTTGAGTGTGATGAGTATGTTGGATGCATCTTTGTGTAAATCTGCTTCCAGTGCCAGGTGGCACAACTTCCTCATCCGCAACCGGGGTTCATGAGGAGCTGCGTTAGAATCCCCCTCAAGACCAGCCTGTAGTAGAATCAATCAAGACATTAAATTTTGAGTTTTCTCATTTGCTTTTGTTCTCTATGTTTGTCCTCAGGCCTGGAGAACATCTTACCCAATCTGACTTTTGTATCCTTAAGCCATTGGACTCCAAAGAACTTTTGGTGTGAGCATATCTCCCTTCAGTGCTCCACCTTCCTCCAAACCAACACTAAGCTCTCCATAGCTGCCTTGGAGAACCTCAGACCAAGATTGTCATCTACAGCTACTTATGAGTTCCTTTGCTTGCTCTGTTTTAAAAATACTGCCTGTTAACTAGCCCTGACACAAGAGCATATTCATTACAATCAACAACTACACTTCCCTCCAAACTCATGGGATCTTCCCCTTCTTAGCCGCTATCTCTCCTCAAATCCAAGAACTCACCTTGTCAATGACCTTGCCGAAAAACATATTTCCATTACTTATTTAAAGCATTTTAAAACCTTACTTTGTTTTCAGAGTAGATTTTTTTATGTGGATAAAAAAAAAAAACTAACCTTGAACATCCACAGAGATAAAGTGCACGACTATGCCCAAACCACAGTAATTTGAGCTCAAATGTGTCTAACATGCATGTTTTTTTAATTTAATTAACAATTGCAAAACACTGCAAAAGCAGCTCTGGTTGCCTTCTTAAATCTAAGACAGAGAAATTAGTTTGTGTATCTTTTCTTTTTGTTTGACTCACAATTTCTTATAATTTACTGGAAAAAATCATTTAGCCTTTTAAAATCTACCAACAAGTATAAAAGAAATTTGTATTATAAAATAAAATAAAAATAGTTCTGGGTTTAAAAAAAGCCACTGCACAGATATGATCAAAATGCATCCTTGGTGCACAAAAAATTTTGTGTATATATACTCTTTTATTTATTTATTGTTTTGGTAAAGGTTTTCAACAAACTGAGAACTTTAAAAATTAGTAGTCTGTGCATATTCTCTTTCATTAAAAGGTATTAACATGTTTTAGTTTACTTTTGCTATGATACTTAAGACTTTGTGCAAGGTTGAGAAAAAATATGCACTTAAATCTCCAGTCTCCACACACTTACAGAGCACATATTTTTGTAGCATGAACAGATGTGCCCATTGGCTGAGATCGTTAATCCAGAATACTAGGGGTGATACAAGCAGGATTTAGCCATAGCCATGATACTAACATCTGTCAGAATCTCCTTTCAAGCTCGCAAACACAGATAGGACAGAGGCAGAATATTTTTGCTTGTAGTCGTTTGATGAAGAGGCCGGAGCAGTGAACAGATTCTGCACGAGAGGTAAGTGTTCAATTAATTCACAAGTTTAGGAGGATTTATGGCATAGAAAAAAAAAATGCTTTGTTCAGCTTACATAACATGTCCCACAGATTAAATTCTAGCTGCTCTGTGCTTATCGCGCATCATCTCACTTAAAACTGTGCTTTAATTTTTTATGTGCTTATGTTAATTTGGAATTTTTGAATTTTACCAATGCAGTTTATCATTGTTTGTATGTTGAATACATAACAGCAATTAAAAGTATTATCTCAAATTAAAGTAATTAGGCTTAAACTGAGATGCCAGTTGTAGCTGAGCTGAAAGACAAATTAAATATTAAAAAGATGATGCTGGAAAAATATTGTTGCCTGGTTATTTGAATTGCCGCTAAGGTAGTTGCGTTGGGGGAAACTAGGGGCCAAAAAAGCTGTAAGACACAAGAAACAAAGTCTGTTACTTTGTCAAATCAACAAAGTATCAGTGGCAATAGAAGTCCTTGTTTTGTTTGCATCTAATCAATCAACACTTTATTAATTCTTGTCTCAGCATGGTAGCATATGATCCTTTTGTCACTCTATTATTAATATTTACTGTAAAAAAATAGTACCCCTAAATTTACTGAACTTTTCTGACTTTTTTCAGCCGTACTGAATTAAGCATTCTCACTCCGGTCCCTCAAACGTAAAGGTCATCATTGTTCCACATTGTGTGAACCTGATCAAGGTATTTTAAAACTAGAAAAATGTCTCTCCAAACTGGCAGCTATTTACAGTTGTGCAATACTCTGTACTGGCTCATGCTCTGGAACGGTGCACAGAATTTAGCAATGCTCTGCACGCAATGCCCCAGCAGGCTGCAACGTGAAAGGCATAAAATGAGGAAAACTGTGAATATCACAGGACATTATGTTTATTATGGAGTGATGAAATAAAATTTTAATGAACCTCAAAAGAAACTGGGTTACTGCAGCAGTGCAAGGGAAGATCAAGAAAATCAGTTCTTAAGTAAAGGCATTTAGTTTATTCGATACAGAAAATGTCTTAGAAATAAATTATTGGATGTTTTTATCAAATAAACAAAAAAGTGAATAATATTCAAAAATTAATTTAAGAGTGGCAAATAATTTTATTAGCAATCCAACACCTTAGAGTTACCTATTGAACAAACAGGTAGTAATATGATAAAGTAATATAATAATAGATTGGTGCAAATTTAAAACTATAACAAATGGGGCCTTTCATTTGCATTACATACTGCATAATACAAAGTTAGTAAAGTTATTAATTAGTAACAGGTTCTACAAAGGAGTGCAATTAGTGCTTGAGATAGTCACCAAACGTCTCTATACCATCCGAGGGATAATCATGTGTAGACAATGGATGGTTGAAATGTGGATCTGAAAGAAACTTGTGGGTTTTTTTACTATGAATATATCAGTTTTTCTTTCCTGCTTATTCTTTATTTGATCTAAAAGTTCAAGCGATCTCTTAAAATATCCAGTTACAAAAAAGGATTACATTTTTAGCACCTAATTTGGTTCTACAATCAAATCAGATGACTTATACAAAACAAAAAGCAACATAATATGTTGTCTGAAAACAACTAACTCAATACAGGGATTTTTGTATCTTTCTGTGTTGCTATTTTAGGGCTGAATCTCAGCTGGTCACTGCTGACATTTGGGAAAAAAGGATTGAATTAACCCCTTAGCTTATCGTTTTAGCACTTTGATGAAAAACATATTTTCTCCACTTAATAACTGACGTAGCTGTCCAAAAGTGTTCTTTTCTCTGTGGCAACACTAGGATGACAAAACATCCTAGTCAGCACTTTGACCTGCTTTGTAAGCAGCATACGCAGCATGAGGAAGATTTTTCTATACTCCTGGCATATTGAAGTGTTTGAGCAGGTATTGGCTTTGTGATGAATACCAATGGAGATTTAATTGGTTTAGAGCTCAAGAAATGTGAGGCAAAAAGCAATCGTATTTTGTGTTTCAGAGGATTAAATGAGAACATGAGCAATCTCACATAATAAGAGACAGTCACATCCCAAACCATATCTCTGAGGCACGAAAAACACGTATTACCTTATGTTTCTCCAAGCCTTTGAACAAGTGTAATAAAAATATGTCAACAGAAGACATTACTTTATTTTACAATCTCCTTGACACTAATTAGAGGTTTTACATAGAACTTTCCACACCAAGTGATTTAAAATATTTATAAGATATAAAATATAAAACCTTGTATGAAAATGTAATGCCCAAAGAAGATTATTCGTATTTTTTAGCACAAATAATAAGCAATTGCTCCTGCTATAAGAGTTTTAAAATATTCAGTTAAGACTTTTAAAAGGCCCATTTTTAAACTGTTATCAGATGTTGTTGGTAATTATTATATATTTCTATACATAATTAAATATGTTTATGCTTCATTTTTAAGATACATTCTTGATCTTGAAACAAAGATATGTAAAAAGTCAATCTAGTCTTGATATTTAATTTCCCTCAATCCAGACTGTAAAGAATTAATCATAAAATTAAAGAACACCTTCCACAAGCAATAGATTTCACAAAATCTATTGCTTTTACAAAGCTTTGGTTTTTTTAAGCAGTGGAGCTGTTTCATGTCTCAAAAATCACCACCTGTTAATCTACTGGGAGTTTTTATTTGATGACTTGCTATTTAGGTCAACTTTAAAAAACCCCAACAAGAATCCTCTTAAAATGTAAATATATAGAATATATGTAGAAATATATAAATATATTGTATATTATTGTGCTGGGGAGGGGAGGTTCTAATTCAAGACAAAGCTGCTCATACTTTGATGGCGTTTTGCAGATTTCATTGGCATTCAAATGTTGCCGACAACGATTGATTTTTTTTTTTTAACCAGGGACTTAAGATGAATTGCAGTTCAATACTTTGACAAACAACGGGCTCAGAACTAACCAAGCTCTAAATTGTATGGACTGTTTCATGATTGATTTTAAAATTTAGTGTCTTTTCAGCACAGCTAGTCTCAGATGAAATCTAAATGCTTTCAGAATTGCATGTTAGTAAAGGTGAAGTCATCCTCTTTAGGAATAATTAACCTTCATCCACATCACCTTTCTTTAAAGCAGAAATGTCTGGTCTTACTGATTAATAATCAGCTCAAAGGCATTAAGGATGCCTTTGAACTGATTAATGCCACACACATCAAAAAACAGCAGTTTCTTGATGTATTTCTGACCTTTATACTTCATAACAGAAATGGTAATCTCAGCCGAAATGTTTTCTCAACATGCAGTTGGTGTTGTTTATCTCTTCGCATTCCGTGTAACTTGTATCATAAATGGTTTGTCAACTACTGTGGCATTTGAGCGAAAACTGTCTTTATACTAAAAAAGAAATTCTGCAACTCAATTGAAGTCTAGCATTCATGTCTTTTTGGCAGTTGTCTATTAGTACATGCCATATCTTTAGTTATTCACTCTGTCTTGCAAAAGTTCTCCAAACAGATTAGATTTGTGAATAAAATTTTTGTCCCCCGCCCTTTTGAAGTGACTCCACCAATTTTCTATCACATTTATGTCTGAACATTAGGCATTTCAAAACTAATTGTCTTGATATGAAGGAATATTTACTGTTTTGCTTCCCAAGATTTTTAAATTTTTCCATCACACAGCACCTTTTAAAACTATGTAAATCTGTGATTCTCAAACGGTAAAAAAAACTGTTGGCTTGCCATTTTGGCAAATAGATGAGCTAATGTTATCAAATAAATAATATTGCAACAGAGTAGACAACATACAAAATGATGCAAAAGCATTGTGACTAGTTTGCTCATTTATACCAGATAGGAATAAGAGCTTATAAGCTTGTGCTGCTGGTGCTGATGAATGAAAAACCGTTTCTGCTTTTCAACTCACAGCTTCTCCCTTTTCAAGATGGGCAAGGCGGGGAGTAAAGTTCTACAGCAAACCTCGCTGGATGGGGTTCAAACACAGGTAAAAAACCAACACTAAATGAATTTCATGTCCACACAAATCCATACAATCCTCCACACAAATGTAGAACTTAAGCAGCAAATGCACTAACTCTGCATTAAGGTAAAAACACATTAAACCTCTGCAATGGCTAGTGCTCTGGTAGTTGGAAGTGAGATCATGTTTTGATAAAACGGGCCAGATGCTGCTCTCCCTGTGCAGATTACACAACCAGGATCAGAGTGCTTATTTTCACACATCCTGCATCGCACCAAGTCACTTAATAACCAACAACCAAGTGAGTGGGCACTGGACCAACTATTTCAGGCATTAAAGATTCTGTCATTTAGTAAACCAAGAAAATGGCCACTGGTTGAACATAGGTTTAGGTTCTGGTAGCAAATGGCTACAAATTGCAATTAATTATTTCAATAAAAAGCAGCCTTTTAGAGGCAAGCAAAGGGCTGGTCCAATCCTCCAAACGGCATAGTTTGGTTTTGGGGCCCTCTATTTCTACTAATAATGTGGATTACTGCACTCAACAGTCAGACGATTACATCATTCGCGCACCTGCTATACACTCATTACATCTCTGACAGTGCTGTTTACATTGTATCATATATGTATCCTAGTGGTACCACAAGTAACAAAAAAATAGCATACAATGCATTTAGAGTAAAAATATTATCTGGTCTATCGTCTTTGGCTCCAAAAAGCTGCAACAGTTGAAAAATAATGTTCAGTGCAAGTACAGCAGACAAATGAATTAGACTTGAGGTTATACCTTAATAGGAGTATCTAGTTTATATACTTTGGATCAACATTATTAGACTACTTTTTAGACTCCTGTTCTTCCAACCCAGAAATGAGCCAGAGGATACTTAGCAACCCTGAACAGGAGCACCTACATACTTTAGATCAACATTAGATTATTTTTCTTCTTTTGCTCTTTCCTTTGGTTTGTAATTTTGTTTGTATTTCCTTTTAATTTCTGCAAAGCACTTTGTATTGCCTTGTTGCTGAAAATGTGCTATATAAATAAAATTTCCTTTACTTTTACAAAATACAGTGAACCCTCGTTTTTTGAGGGGGTTGCGTTCCGAAAAAAACCCGTGATAGGCGAAATCCATGAAGTAGTTACCTTTATTTTTTACAATTATTATACAGCATAATTAAATACTCTACATTGAACAAAACCTGTTTTCAGGCCCATTTTTTAACAAATATAACGCTTTCTTACAAATAACTACAGTAAAATAATCATTTTAATCATCAATACGAAGTAAAGTAGGACAAATTGTCAAATTGTGACTCGCGTATTTCAATGTGCCTCTGACTGTGACGCTGCGGTCTGACTCCACTCTCTATTGTCGTTTTCTTCTGAAGTCTGTGGTGCAGCTGTGTTTTTTCAAAAGAAGAACATAGTAATCGGTAGTTGTTGTCACTCTTTTTTTCTTCTGGGCAAAAACATTTACCAAAATTTGCCAAGCTGTATTACGTATATTTAAATACCGTAACGTTATTGGTGCACAGGTAGAAAAGAAGCGCAGAGACTATTTACCCAATCAGGACGCAGAATACAATGCACTGTGAAAAAAACTGCACAAAAAATCCGCGAAGCAGCAAGGCCGTGAAAGGTGAACCGCGTAATAGCGAGGGTTCACTGTAACTTGGAAACATAAAAGTATAATTATAGAAAATAAGACTAAATTAAAACAATAAAATATCAAGGAAATACTGAAATAAAGTAGATGAGCAATTACAATTACTCTTTAAGCACTGCTCCTATATTGGCCTAACAAATCCTGTCCCCTGGTTGCCAGTTTTGAGGACTTGTGGAAAAATAATTTGCCGTTTAAAAACAGAAAAACCATCTATAATTCTTGAATAAGTCACCGAGATTCACTTGACTTTTTTGTCCCATTGACTAACTGTCTGTAGGCATAGTGATAGTGAAAACTTAAATCATTACGCCTTTCAGAGAAGGAAAAGTTCTCCTTCAAAGCAAGTGGTCCTCTGATTTTCTGTTAACTTACCAGGCAGATCAGCAGTAGTTGCAGATAGAGGAAACAGTGGGCACACAGGACAGGGTACCAGACTTAGCTCTGCAGAGTATGGAAATGGACCTAAGACAAAATACATATGCAAATATTCATGATATGCTTTGTTTAAATTATTTTGTATTAGTTGTAATTCTTATGGCTAAAAATTAAATGTATACTAGGTCAATCTTCCTCTCACCTGCTGCATTGCCCATAGTTGAGCCTGATAATGTGAACTATATTCTGTGACCACCGTATATTGTGACAGTAGGAGGCGCTGTTGCAGTTTTATACCATACTTTGTGACATGAATATAATAAAAATTAGAACTTTATAGTAAAATAAGTTACAGAACTACTACAGCATTTCTGGAACATTTATTATACCAGTAATAAAACTTGACTTTTTATTCTCAGGACAAATGAAAGAGTTAGCAGAAACAGTCTGGTTGAAATATTTAGTATTTTATTACACGTTACAGGGTCAGAGGTCACGGTATGTGATAAGCGCTATCATGTTCTGTGACCATCTATATTTCCATAATACTCATAATATTAATGGTACCATGTTACTTTTATTCTTTGTTCTGCTTTTTCTTTATTTTTCATTTTGCGTTTGGCAAAGCATGGTGTAAAACTGCAACAGCGCCTCCACAACATACGGTGGTCGCAGGATGTGCTGTAACACCTGTCAGGCACTGGGCTAATTCTGAGCCGCCAAAAAAGTATATATCACATATAACCTATAGGTTGATGTAAAATAATGTTTATTTTAGCCACATAAATTATCATATTCAGTAGCAAATAACATATCTCCAAATAGAGCATAGCTGACTCATCTATTTATTATGTGGCCTTGTGTAAAAACATTTTGCTAGCAAATGTCAAACATTGTGAAATTTTAATTATTGTTATCAAACATCAAAACGCTGTTTTGAAACCTAAACATTCCCAGAAATATATGGGGTCAACCATGAGTATCAATTCATTTAAAGTTAAAACTCAGTTTCACATAAAAACAAACACGCTAGCATAAATGCTTGGCTGTTAAACTGGGCCGTTCAAGGTCGCCGTCAAGCTAATTTTCTATTAGCAGCTCACAAGCATTTTTGATAAACATTAGATTTCCAAGAGACATACAAACATATCCTTATCTAGGCTTTTTTTAATCTTCTTCCTCTTCCTCCACCTTTTCTCTTTCGCTGAAGGATATAGTCCTTTTTTGTGACATTATTTTGCCTATTTATCTTCCACCAGTGCTTTGCACAGTAGCACTGGTAAAGCGTGACCTACTGCGACCACAAGAGGACCCCCAAGACCAATTTCTTCTTCTTCTTTTGTATTATGGCGGATCGCAAGGAACTTAAGGTGCATATATATATA
>CAEFZY010044783.1:0-135494 GCA_903066815.1 Brachyrhaphis roseni
ACAGGCTGAATAATTGTACGGTATGCTAACGTTACATGACACATGAACAACGAACTGAGAACGTGCCTGGTATGTTAACGTAACATATTAAGAGTTATTCAGATAACTATAGCATAAATAACATGCTAACAAGTTTACCAAACCATCCGTGTCACTCCAAATCACTAAACGCAATGAAATCTTCATAGTTGATGTGGCTTGTAAACATCTCTGCTAACTCCGGAGGTAGAAGAACACAGGACTAGAGCGCCCTCTTGCGGTTTAGTGTGAAAATAACGTGATACGATATAATAATGTCTTAATTTCACACATAAGTAGCTCCGGAGTATAAGTCGCACCACCAGACAAACTATGAAACAAACTGTGACTTATAGTCCGGGAAATACGGTAATTAGAAAAGAGAACAAATCAATTTAAAGCCCTTTATTTTTTCCCTCACCTTCTAGTTTAGGTGCTTTACCAAATTTGATTGGCTGCATATCGATTGGTAATAAAAGGTGGCGCAGGTAAATTCTTACTGGAATCATAAACAGGACATGCTTTAAATTTACAGGGCCAGTCTCTCCATCCATATCTAAGAGCAGCAACTTTAGATGGTGGGCATGCAGAAACAGACAGCTGGATAGTGGTCTGATTCCAAACCATAATGGGAGCTGGTGACCAAAGGGAGTCGGGTTCACATGACGCGTTCTTCTCTGAGCAACAGACCTTTAATTAAAAATAACAAAAATTATAACATGATTTTTTTTGTTTGTCATTCCAGTCAAATACAATATTAACATCTAAAGGTGTAGTAGTATTGTTTTACATTATGCAAGGTTAGTTAATGTAGAACTTTAAGAGAAATGGTGATGAAATGCTATCCCAGTAAGTTATTTCAGTAACCATTTTAAAAGTAAAAATTGCATATACCGGTAATTATTACACTGCAGTAATTTCAAGTGTATATTTTTGTTGAATTTATTTGGTTTACAGCTAATGGAAACCCAAAGCTTGGTTTCAAAGTATGTGTACATTACATAAGATTTAAAAAAAAAAAAAAAAAGTATTTTCACAACAGACTATTGAGCAGTATATCCATGTACAATATAATACAAGGTCAGAGTTCATTTTGTGTGAATTCCTGCAACAATGTGTCGTGAAGGCGATCAGCCTGTGCTTCTGCTGAGGTTGCTTTAAAAGTTGACTTTAGCTCGTCTGCATTATTGAATCTAGTGTTTCATCTTCCTCAAGGAAGATTAAATACTATGTCAACTTATGTCAACTAAAATATTCCAATAGAAAACTTGTCTCCCCAAATCTAAACTGATTGTAGAAAACTCACACTGGATCTCAAACAACTTGGATCATGTCACTTTTCTTTTCCTCTGGACTCTAGGACCTTGATGTTCTAATAAAATTCTACATTTACTTTCAATAGAAAGGAGAACTTTAGAAGAGTCACTTTAGTACCTTTTCTCTCTTGTTCAGAAGTGTTTTAACCCAAGAAATACAACAATTATACTTTAAACACCTGTGTGATTTTGGAAAGCCAGTTTTGAGCACCCAGTACCATGTTTCATTTTCACAAATAGAAAAATGACTATATGGTTGACAAGAAGAAGGGGAAAAAAAAGCGCCTTACAATTCAGTCCCGGATAGAATCAAATGCCTCAAATATTAACTTTAGCATTTGAGGCAACATCCTCCTTAATGATATATGGCAGTAAAATGGTCATAATTTGCCCCAATAATACTATAAAAGCAGAAGAAACTCTCACCCCCAGCTATATTAACGTAGAAGAAAGCCATGGTAAACTCATTACGTCGTTCTCAGCCCTCGCCGCTTAAAGTCTATTTGCTGTTCATAAATTCTTTGATGTCTTGCCCTAATGTCTAAACAAGACTGTCACCATATGTCATCCGACCTTTGACCCCTTACTGCTATCTAAAACTACATTTATAATTAATTTACATTATTTATGCATAGCCATGAACCAAATATAGAACATGAACAGATTCCTTTGTGTAAGTGCCACACACAAAATAGACAGGATTTTGGGTTGTGGGATCTTTGAGCAAGAGTCTGCAGCTATGTATTATCAAACTAATTCAGGGTACAAATTATGACATTCTTGTCTTTTGAGTTCTTATTTTATCATCCCCTGATAAAATTAGCAGGGCAATGAGCTGCATCTTAAAAAATGCTAAAAGAAAGGCACCACTTGACGTTGTGACTCCAGCTGCTCTCCACACAGAGTGAATAAGGGTAGAATCTACGTCCAACTTTTGAAAAGACTGAAGATGCAGTTGTCCTTGTTGCTTTTGAACTTTTTCAAATATTTTTTTCTTCCACTCAATAAATGCTTGAAATACATTATGTGTAAAGGACTTCCGTGATATACAAAGTTTACTTCTTGAATCGAGTTACTGAAATAACTTTTAATAATATTCTGATGTGAGCCTCACCTCAAATATGTCTTTAGAAGGTGCAACGAAGATCTCCTGGTCATAGGTAACGTTGACTGTACTTTTATTAGGCACAATTACTTTGGGGAAAGGTCCCTGGAAAGAGATTCCTTTTTCCCCATATGCCACAGCTCTGGCACCCAGCGTAAGTCTGTGGGCAACATCTTGTTTGTCTCTAGGGTGGATTCTGAAATAGAAAATTATTCTCCATAACACTGCTACAGAATATGAGCAAAGAAGACTAAAGATAGTCAATACAGTAAAATATAGAAGAAAACTGGACAAATCTCTCTCCAGTTGAGGAGAAAAACTTCTGCATTTTTCTCAACACTTGAAATATTGTCATATTATTTGACAGCATAGCTCACACTTCTTTGTTCTACTGTGACCACACTTTGGCTGATTTACGCTCCTAAAGACCACAGCTGCATAAATTTCTGCCAACATGGATGACTGCTGTCCAAAGCAAGTGCATTTAGGAAAAGTTTCAAATTTTGAACAGATTCTAAGTGCATGGCACTTTTAGAAATGTCATCCTTACGTGCCATATGGTGAAGTTTTATCTGGTAAGTCGAAAGCAACCGCCATAAAGGTGTTCTTCATCCTAATGTTTGGGACAAATCCCACGTCTGCAGTTTGGTGCCAGCGAATGTCTGGAAAGCCGTCATCTGTGGCGTTTTCTTTGTACGTGGACAGCTGTACATGCAAATAAATAATATACCTGATGCAAAATAACTCTAGAAATAATGCTTTGTGTCTTTTGGCTCTTTTTTAGATTTAAAGAGCCAAATGCACTGCATACTTGGACAAATCCAAATGGGAAGTCAGGAGCAGTCTGCCCCCCCGAGCCTTGGTGAAATGCCATCCTCCAGTCATTTATCATTGTAGGGAATGAGCAGTTGTAGTTGTCCTTATGGTACTCTGCATTTGCCTCACCTAGAAAGGAGAAAACATTTTTATGGATTTTTATGGAGTATAAATTTTTCAAAACACCTTTCATATGTCATGGCTTTGCTACCTTGGTACCAGATAGCTCCGTAGATGGTCATATTGAGGAATGGATGGATCATTGCATTCCACAAAACGGTGCTCTTCAGCATAGAACTGAGGGATTATAACAAGCAGAAAGCAGATATCATAAACCCTTATCAGCCGAAAGGTGTCGCAGACGATACATTTTTACATGCCAACTTTCTGATACTGTGCGCTATCTGAAAAATTCCAACGGCTTCTTAAAGGAGAGACGTTGCGCTTTCTCGCCAATATTTGGTTATTATGGTAATTTTACTCCCGCTGCAGCAGGAAGCATGTTTTAATTCGGTTTAATCGCATGAAACACTCTTTTAATAGATGGTAAATTGCGATAACTGCTAGATGTGTAAAGTTCCAGTTGTTATGGAGAAATGGGCAAATATATTTACTCACAGGACTTTTAAAGAACTTTGTACAATTAAAATAAGCAAAAATATCCAAATAGAGATTTGAAACTTAGGGCTAAAAAGGTTTTAAATAATATGGAGACATACTTTCCAGTTTGCTGGATTATGTCGTCTTTAAGTTCACACCTGTCCTCACTTGGCACCAATCCACACTGCTTCAGTGCTCTTGTGGACGACCAGGCTTCTACTGGTGTGCCTCCCCAACTCGATTCCACCAGTCCTATGGGGTAATTCAACTTCTCATACATGTAACGCCCAAAGAGCCAGCACAACCCAGAGAACTCTGCCAGCACAACTGTAAGTTCAGAAATATTGTAAAGCTCAGGTGAGAAGTTTACATACAATGGATATTGGATTAATTTGTGACTATTTATTACAAGTTGGAGCTGCTGTACTAGAATGGAATGATCATAAAACTAACTTAAAAAAAAAAAAAAAACAAGGACTGGATGCATGTTTGAATTTACTGTGTTTTTCAAAAATCCTTACAGCAGTCTAAATTACACATGGACTCAAAGTTCTACATACACCCTCGCTGATCTTTGGCTGAATAGCCGATGGTTACAAAAAGGGTGTTATTGGTGTGAAAGTTCCTAAGAAACATTTTATAAAATATTGGTAGGGTATAGATGTAATGCTGAAACTGTTGGGATGAGAAAATCCACAGTAAATCCATCCATGTACATCCGATTTTAGATTAAAACATTAAACATTGCCACTGTATGTTGTGCAATCATTCCCCTCATATAGCTCAGTACAGAGAACTAAAACATTGAACAGTTTATCGAAACAAATAATCTTACTTCTGTTAGGAGCAGACCAGGGTATTTTCACTTGGATGAGATCAATCAGCTCAGTTTTACTCATCTTCAAAGCCGTCATAAAAGGCCTTACATGAGGATATTTAGATGAGAGCGCAAGCTCCTCAGATGAGTTGAAAATCTATTTGAGAATAAAAAAGAAAAAGAAATAAGTAAATTGTGAAGTTTAGACAAGACCTTGTATTGCCCTATCCTAAATTTTAGGGATTTTCTGTATTCCAGTGTCTCTGAAAACAGATGAGAGAATATGCTCACTCTAATTTTACTAAGGCTGTCTGAAACCACCATTGGTGCTTTTGAACTTGTGAACACCTCACAATACTGATCAGCTCAACTCTCATCTAGATCAGCAACTGGACAGCAGGAGTTAAACCAAGCTTACACAGTAGAACTTACCTTGTGACATGAAAAGATGAACAATGCCAGAGGGCTGAGTGGCAAACAATGTTTATGGATTTAAACGGCACATTGTGTTACTGAAGCTAAGTGTTGGGTAATTTCAAAACAAACTGCATCAATTTAGGAGCAAATCAGCTTCTGTTACTCTGACGGTAATCCAAGAGTTCCTTCTTGTTGGTGTGGTGTTTCTCCCACTTTTGAGTTTTAAATTTGACTGGTTAAAAATAACTACACTTGAGAGATTTAAATATGGCTGCTGCAAACCAATGAGGCTGCCTTTAACTCATGATGAAAGCAGTTCCCTTCTCTGGTCCAGCAGCAAACTAGGGGTGGATGGTTAAAGTTCACTGTGCTAAAGCCACAATGTTATCTTTGCAGACATAAACTGCTGCTTAGTAAGCACTGGCATTGATATATATGTATTTGTTCTTATTTTGAACATGATAGAAATACAAAATCACACACATGCACAAGGACACAAAAGACACATATTTTTGTACCACAATTATCTTAACATGCTCAAAAACATATAGGAAGCACTGGAACCGGTTGGGTGGAACTAGCACCTGGCAGCTATTCCAGTAACTTAGTAAGAAAAGGGTTAAATTTTTTCTTTCAGATCCAGTCAGACAGGTGTCTTTAAACAGACCTGTTTAAAGACCCAGGTGCACATACTTTACCTGGGACATTGTGAATAACATGTTGCTCTGGCCTCCACATAGCCAAATGTCTCCAAACAGCACATCTTTCAGGCTACGTATGATACCTTCAGCTACAGCGTATATGCAGTAGGGTCCACCAGCGTCAACGGGTTCAAGGGTGACTTGCCAAATGCCTGTTGGAGGAAAAAGAAATCATCAATACATTCTGGATTATTTGCAATAGTGGGTAAAATTTGTTCGTCACACAAAGTAGCTTGTGAAAAAAGTTAAAACCCTGACACTGCGCATTTTGACTAGGAATTTAAAGGCTTTGCAAAACCAGAAAAGAAGCTCGTAAAATTGGTCATTTCACAATATGAATGATGGGTGATTGTTACGGCAGTCATTTGAGCTATGCTGTTAACTTGCTCTGTCCCGTTACAGTACTGACCTGCAGAACTGTTGAAGATCACAAGGTACATTTGTCATCATTTTATTTAGAACAACTGATAAATGTGGTGATAAGAAAAGATCTATGGAATTACAACGATGTGTGGTATTTGTGTTCTGAGCTGTGCATATGCAAGCAAAATCAAATGGTTTTATTATCTCCTCATTATGCAGTCAGGTTCTCCAGAGTCTTGCTAATGACCTCATTATTTGACTAAGGTGTGTTGAAGCTGAGACGCAGCTAAAAATTGTAGGACACCATCCCTCGAGGCCTGCATTTGAAAATCCCTGCTTTAGAAAATGCATTTAGACGTGTGCTGAAAGGAGAAATGTCATCAAAAATCTTTATCATTATTACTCTTTATTTCACCACAATAATTTTATTGAGACTAAAATTCTCTTTTGCAGGAGAATCCTGGCAAAAATCTGTGAGCAGCACAAAAAACACATACGGTAACAGCCTTACTGTTTTTCTTTATGAAGGAAAATAATTTTAAAACTCACTGACAAAAAAAAAGAGCTTTTAAAGCCAAACCTTTCCAAAACAAAACTTCTACATATGGACAATGGTTATGTTTATGTTTTGTTTTAGAAAACAAAACATAACACAGCATGTTGAAAATCCCTAACTTCATGTTAAGATCAACTTCCACAATGAATTGTGAAAGAAGTGGTTATTTGTTTCAGTAAGTAATTTGTAAACATACCTTTGTTTTTGGAGAAATTAAAACAAGGTCCAACCATCTATGAAGTAGCAAGAACGTAGAAAAGGCACAGTAATTTGTAGATACCAGCCGTTATTGACAGCCTCATCAAATCATGATGAATAAACAATCTCGAAGCAAAATGACCATCACAGATACTACCTATATTTGATAAATGGAGTTAATTCATTTTTATTTATTCCTATATCCGTTTTCAGAAAATTTGACCTAAGCTCCAGACCTATGGATTCATAAATGCCAGCAGTCATAACATAAGACAGACCCAGTTATAGAGCAGAAAATTATGTTTCATAGACTGTTTCCTAAACACAAGCTTTGGTTTTGAGTTCCAGGTGATTGTCTTAATTGAAAGTGTAAGTAATACCATCACATACATGAATGTCTGTGACATAATTAAGCTTGATTAGTTCTAATAGGCCATTGGGGAGTTTTTAAAAGTGGCACTTCAGTAAAGAAGCATTCATGAAAACATTGGTAATTCCACCTAATTAATAATCATAATTTCAAGTTGGCTGCTGGCTGTGTTGTTCGCAAAATCATTTCATCGCTTCATTTAACTCTGATTAGGGAAACGATGAAAATCCCTCCCTCACGTCTGATGATAATTGGCGTAATTGAGGAATGACCTCAGTTTGTAGTCTGTACCTCACAGATATTAAAAATAAACTTTTCCTGCTGACACATAAAAAACAAGAAACAGAGGTGTCGGATTTACCGTTTGTCACAGGGGCTGATAAGACTTTCTGTAGAACTGTAGAAGTCGTCAGGTAGACCGCAACCTGCTCCCTCTCACAGCCGTACCCCCAGAGGACAGCTCTCTGTGGGGCCTTCTGCAGCACCATGTGGTCTCCATAATAAGAAGCGAAGCGCAAGGTCCCATCTTATCAAAGACAAAATGTGCCATAATAATAAAAAAAGTAAAAAAATAAAAATAGATCGAATCAATTTTAGAAAAGGTAAACAAATAGATAATTGATTAAACATACAGTTAAAAAAAAATGTATCAATAAAAAGAGCATAATTGTTTCACCATTTCTTGTGGTAGCATGCTGTAATTCATGACGTTGACTACTGCTCTATCATAGTTATGGTGCACTAAAGCAAGCAACCAGGAAATAACATAAGACAACTAGAAAATTCCTGAAGAAATTTAACTGGGGCCTGCCAAAGTGTGCCCGTCAGTTTGGACCCAGCGTTCTGAGGCTAAACATTAGCATCAAAGCTAAAGAAAGCTGCAATGTAATCAATAGCATGTGGAGAGTAACAAGCATGTTACTCTCCACATGGACTTGCACCATGGACTTGCACCATTCAGTATGTAAAAATTTGTGTATAAGCTAAAATTAGCCAAAATGCTAATGTTAGCATGATAACTGTCAGTAGCATATGGGAAATCATTAGCATGTTGTTGGTAATTGACTTGCTCCATTCAGTATGCTAAACATGGCTTACAAGTAAGAAATAGCTAATACCTTATTTAAGGTAAAATGCTAATGCTAAGCCTTGCGCAGCAAGGCAGAGCCTTAACCTGAGAGAAAAAGATAATGCAGCCTAATCTTATTGCACCGCCTTTTGGCGGTGCACTAGTGGGGGACAATGAAATGCTAATGTTTGTGCTAATGTTACCTGAGAGAAAAAGATAATGCCAGCTAATGTTATTGCACCGACTATAGCGGTGCACTAACCTGATAGGAATATGGAGGCTTTCATTTTGAAATTTTCAGTAAGCTTCATATTAAATGGCAAAACTAATCCCATCTTTAACAGTGGTCTAGTTAAGTCAGTTATATAAAGGCCAAAAGAACAATCACATGATGTAAAAATTGTCAAGGCTTTTATTTTGAAATTTTCAGTAAGCTTGATTTCAAATGGTCAATCTAATCCCATGTGTAACAGTGATTGTGTTAAATCAGTTATATAATGGCCAAAACACAAGTAATTCTTGCCAGTTCCTTCCTCCTCTGTAGTAACTGACAGTTCCGCCATGTAGTTTTTACATTCAGCTCTGACCTCTTCTGTAGGCACTTAGTGTTCCGCCGTGTTGTAGTCCTGACCTTCAGTCATTGTAGTTCTGAAGAGAAGCTCAGGGGGAGAGACAAAATTCTATGTCTATTTTGAGTGTAACTGACACTGTTTTGTGTCAGTTAGTCTTTTGTTTTGACTTGAATTTGGCTCGTTTTTTTTGTTAATTATGTCGCCATAGTTACTCGAAATGCCAACAAAAGTAATAGCTCCACTCACGGATCAAGCCGCACGTTTTGATATAGTATATATTGTGCGGGGCCACGCAGCGGTACGGGCCGCATTAACGGTAATAGGAAGCGGCAGTTATTTTTAGGTGAAGAACAATAGGTGCCTGCCATACATTTCTATGGCAGGCCCCAATTAAAAGAACAACAGTACAGATTATCAAAGTGTTAATATATTTACAAATTCTGAACACATCTACTCTCTGACTCATTAAATGCATTTGAAGTTTTAGGTATGAAGAAAATAGCAACGCATTTCTGTCTATTGTGGCATTTTTGTCTCTCCATACATCTACCCACAAGGCAATATTTATTGAAATAAGACTTCATATCACAATGGAGTACGACCTAATGAACTGCGTGTATTTCTAGGAGCTGGTTAACAGGGTGGGATTTGTATTTTGTTGGCAAGTTTTCCGGGCACCCATACAATATGAGCCTGATAAACTAGAGAAGCCGAAGGCGTCCGACTCTCTGTACTCACCGCTGTCGTGCAAAGCAGCGAAAAGCATCACAACTACAAAGATTAAAGCCATGACTTGAAGACGGTTCAGATTATTAAAAATGTCGAACAGTTCTTTCCGAAAGTGTTGTTAGATTGCATAGTTCAGAGGCCTGCCACTAAATCGAAACTTCTTCAAACTAACTGAGCGTCACGCGGTGCTAGTGTTCTGTAAATGCGGACTTTAAAAATAAAAGCATGAACGAGCAAAAATTTAATAATTTGTGCACTGTTTACAGAAATAGCTGCAATCATTTTCCCTGCTACAGTGTTTTTTGTCACAACTTCATTTTTAATTGTGCAACCAAAAAAAAAAATCTAGCTTTGTTGTTTTTAAATTCTGTTTGTGTTATTTTTTTAACGCTTCATTGGGAAGTTAAAATATTATGCAATTGAATGTAGAAAGAAAGTCGAGCATCAAGTCTCTTTCATAGTGCAGTCAACAGTCAACCCCTTATAACAGTTAAATCCCAAAGTAGAACTATCAACTGTATTTAAATAAATAGCATAATTTATTGGTCTTATACGGATAAGACTGATGCATTTTAAATAATGAAGCAATAATTTATTGATAATATAATGTTTTTTGTAGACTGGTTTTATTTTGATATGCTAGTTTTTTTTTTCTCGGCCACCATTTATGTCACACCTTTGCTACTTCTCTTTTATATCCACACATTGTCCAATCCACGCCTATTTTGTGCCCATATTTCTGAACACAACTTACTAGTTCACTTCTGCTGGAGCTGGTAGATGAGTGTTTCTGTTTAATTAGGTAGATGGTTGTGGTTCTGATAGCATTTCAGATTCATATAAAATATGGTGGGATTATGCAAATCAAAGTTATCGCGAATGACTTCCTCCTTGTAAATACTACATATTTTAAACAACCAGTTGTAAAAGTGGGTATAAAACTTATAATAGGAAGGACAAGTCGACAAATGGTTGGAATTAGACATTTTGTGAAAGACGGCTAATTTTTCTACACATTTTTACAAAAGATAAACAAATGGGCGTCCTTCCACCTTTTTGTTTACTTCGCCTAAAGACTGGCATTAATTTTGCAGATCCTTTTGTTTTGTGTATTTTCATTAAAACTCTGGCCTAATGGAACTGGAGGCGTTCTAGGATTGTACCTTCTGAGATTGTAACTTCATCCAACATCATGAGCTAGGTAGCACAGTAAAGACACCATTATATTTTTTTTTCAACTGAAAGGTGTCTCAAGCTCATTTATGAAACCACATTAGATTTTTTTTTAGATGTTTTTTACTTTTAAGAAACCTAATGAATATTTATATTTACACATCAATTTAAAAGAAGGTTCAAATGCAAACATGTTCCTGAAACTTCCTAAAGCTTGCATAACTGTAATAGTGTTGTGAGCTTAATTTCCAAGAAAGCTTTCTAAATGTCTTTTGAGAAAACATGAAAGTGAAAAATGAATCCTAAGCATCATAAACCAAGAGTTTGATTTCAAACTTTGCTTGAAGGGCTTCTCTACCCACAAAGCACACTGTCTATTAATTATTATGCACTTTTTCTATAATCAAATATACAGTATAACCACATTAATTAGGTAATTTCTCAAATCTTTCCAGTGACTGTGTGTGCAGTGAATCCTTACGTAAGCCAAAGTAATTACCATCCAAAGGCCAGTACAACAGCATGAAAAATGACAGCAGATGTAACATTAATTACCCAACAATTTACTAGCCAGGTGTTTATTTACAAAAGGTTCTTAGGCTTTGGTCTGTGGTAAATACAAATGATCACACAGAGTACAGCTGACATGTTGCTTAAGAAATATATTTTAGAATATAAATAGAAAACTCAAGTGATAGATACGGATTGGGCTGGAGACTGGAAAGATGCCGCTTAGAGTTCATAATAATGAAACAACATTTAGCAATTAAAAATCTTTTTAACATGTGGAACTCAAAAATAATTTAAAACTCATCCATATGCATATAAATTAAATAAAAATGAGACAACTCTTCCAGACAACTGTATGTGTTAATTAAAAGATACATGTGAAACGTCATTTAGGTATATTTCATGCATTTCTTTTTCTTTTTTTTTTTTCAATTTCACCAGTTTATGCTATGTCTGAACATACAGGAAACACCAAATACAGTTGGCATACTTAACATAATCGGAAAGACCACTTTATGCATTTGTCTAAAGCTTTTAAGTGATTGAGCTAAAAAAAAAAAAAAAAAGCTCAATCGCTCCTTAAAACCGCAGGATTATTTCCAAATGCCACTGCATCTAGCTTAAGAAATTAAGCTGTTAGAACCTCCATTAGACAGTTTTAACTAACTCGATCAGAAATGGTAACCCAGAATATAAAATTAGAAAAATTACAAGAAACCTGGTCCTTTCTAACAGACTACCATTTTAAAGGGATCCACGATTAGTTGAACATGTTGGCCTAAATATGTTGTAATTTTCCTAAGAACTAAAAAATTGCTGTTTGTGATATGTCAAAGCTAAAACTTACTTTAAAAATTGTATATCTTTAGTTATATTTTTCACCCGTGGTGGTCACCAATTTTTCACCTGTGCAATGCATGCTGGGTTGATGACGCAGTTGCTTTGCATCCATTCGGTATTGGACTCTATTGAATAAGCCCAGGTTGGCTAACTTTACATAGTAATTTCAAAACTGGACTAGATGCACATTTGTAGCAATTTGGGACACAAATAAATAAATCTGAATCTGTAATTCACTCAACACAAGAATATCTTAGGTGATCTGTAATTCACTCAACATGTTTTGTTAAAGTAGTACTTCAATACTAACGTTGTAGTTCAGAGTCCGAGCCAGCTCTCAAATTAGACTAAAGAACGTGAGCTGAAAATAGCCCTCCACCCCCAATTCATGGAACGATTCATGGTGTATTCTGTCATGTTTTACAGCTAATTTCAAGACCTGAAATTGAGCTCCACAAATATGTTTGTGGTTTCACGCAAGAACCAAAATTTATGACTACTGTCCAAGCCCCTCACAGGTCTCTTAACGTATCATTTCCAATCCAATGTGTGATAAATCTCTCAGATTATCGCTTTACTTTAAGTCAGTCAGCAGCCACTAGGTGCATGAGAGGAGGCCAAGCATCATATCTGCAGCCCACACAGCATCGTGCTTTCACACTTTCACACCCACTGACACCAAAATCAGTTTATACACAAAACTGCCTTCCCTTTTTGATGCCAAAAAATCTTGAAAACAAACAAAAAAACAGATCTTAAGGCTATTAGAAATCCATCTAAATCACACAAATTGCTTTTTTAAATTAAGCTTATTTTGTTAAATCCTGTTGAGAAACCCAAAACTCCTGCTGTGGCTGAAGTTTAACATTGTAGGCATTAGGACATCTTATGTTTTGCCAAACATGGACTCTTTCCATTGCAGAAAATCTTTTACAAGTTTAAGATATTTCACAGCATCAAAACACAAAGTGAATGGATGTAGCATGTCAACTTGTTCTCAACATTTATGGCATCTGTTCTCTTGTAGTTTGTTTGTGTTTTTGTTCTTTTGTCACATAAATATTTAGAATGATCAGCAAATGCTGAAGTGAAAAAAGTAACCTGATTAAATAAAACAAAATTCAGATCTCCAGAATATATTTTTATTAGGGATCCTGTTTGATCCCTAAATGAAATTACTGATTGTGTCAGGAAGGTTTGCCACAAACCTTTTTATGATAATTGACATCATTGTGGGGGAATTTTCAGTATTCTTTGCAAAATTGTTTTAATTCATCAAGATAGGTTCTTGCATACGATTTATGCCAGATGCAGTAAACCTTTCCAAATAGCTTATATTTTCCAACCAAATGAGTCAGTCTGTGGTCTCCAGTTGAATCTGAGCCTTGGCCAAACTTTATCCTGTCACTAACTCACCATCATTCTTCTGTTGGCGTAATTTTGATTCTCTTTTGGCTTTTCCCTCCAGGGGTCGCCACAGCAATTCATCTGTCTCCATTTAGTCTTATTCTCTGCATTTCCTACTCTCAAACCGACTAACTTAAACTTTTGATAGACACTAACCACTCTACTGCATAAAGCCTCTGCAGGAGCTGGAGTTTCAGAGATGCCTTGACCCAGGCATTTAGCAATCATACTTTCTCCCTTTATGGAACTCTCGTACAGCCATTCCCTGGCTCATTTTCCTGCTTCAAACTCATCAACTCTGATGACACAAGGTTCACTCACTAGCTATTTCCTACACACTAACAGGCAATGTAACAAAAATAATAATAATCATTATTCACACCATTAGTCAGTGCAGTGGTCATTGTGTTATGTCTGGTAAGCGTGAAGTGATGTGTTGCTCTGAACTTAAAATCATACATTCTGCAAACCAAACTAAATTAGGTAGACTCCTATTATAAACGGCAGGAGGGACAATATGTAGATAACAGGAAAGAAAGATGTAAATATAGGAACATTATTGATGAGCTATTCTATTATGCTGACAAGCCATTTGATCATAAACCAAAGTAAACATTGCTACAAGCCCTGGAGGAACAATACAGACTGAAAGTCAGTTTAATAAATGAATGGATCTGCCTCATCAGCTTTTCTTATTTTCCTTCTGTAGAGGAAAATAGTTCAAGGCAACAAACAAACCATTTCTTTCAAATAAAATTGAAAGCTGCTCTTTTAAGTCTTTTTCACTTTTTATTTTTATTATACTTCACTGAATAGGTTTGCTCCTATTTAAAATGCAAAACTGAAGCCTATTGTGATTACGTAAGAAAAAAATTCATTATGTCTCCTATTATATTCAGAAGTGACAGATTTTATGACTTTACTGTAGTATGACAAAGTGAATAAATGCAAAAAATGAGACAAAGAAATGTCTGAAGGCCTGATAAGAATGGTTAATTTTGTTTTTTCACACATAAAAGTTTATTACCTAGCAACCAACTCTTCTCTTGTCACTGAAACAAAAGAAAGCAGTGCCTTTACATAAGAAATAAGACAAGATAATAGCATAAATTATAAAGCTGTCATTAAATTCTGCTGTTTTGTGTTTTATTCCAATAAGAGAATAAATACTTATCAATTTAAAAGACTGTATACAAGTTAAAAAGTTTAAATACCTCTGTTAATCATGGACAGATGTAGTCAAAGGTAAAGATATAATACTTAAAACCTGTTTATGTGATTCTGGTGTAACTGGTCTTCACCCTTTGTTTTGAAATGACTCTTTTTAGCATGTTCATAGCGCATCAATTTGAAATGTATTTTTATATATTTCACTGTAAAGGACTTTGATTTCATATTTGAAAAGTGCCAGATTTGATGCTTTTGCTATTCTCCAGATTCTTTGCATCACTTGGCAGCTTTTTTAAAAGAAGAAAATCATTTCACATCCATGTGTTCTTTGCAGAGTTTAATCACAGCTGCTGCTGGGCCTACATTAGGGATACTACAATCTCTGCCTTGCAATAAAGTCCAAGTCAGTTCATAGTCTGTGTATTTAGCTCTCCTTTTTTACCTTTGACATCATAATTCCCTGCCTCTAGGATGACAAACAGGCTCTTGGAAGCAGTCAGCATACCTGGGGCATTACAGTGACAAACGGTGGTAAAACCAGCTGAAGCTGCTGCTTACCCGTAACAGTTTGTGATCTTTTTCACTTTGACTTATGGGGGCTATTAAAGTAGAGACATGAGATGGATGCCAAACACGTCTCAGATCAGCAGGTGGCACTCTCACAACAGTAAAGCAGATCTCTTCCTCTTCCTCCTTGTGATGCAGCCTGATGAGAGCTTAGGTGGAGGAAGAGCGCTGTGATGTGTTCGTCTTTTAGTTTATCCTTAAGCCTTTCAGTGAGGACAACTTCAGTCATCGGGATTATGACAATCAGGTTTGAAAGATAAGCTACATCTGAGCAACACAGAGGGATTTTGCTCTTTTCATTTTACAGAAAAATGGCATGTGAGTGTTATTAAATAGTCGAGTGCTGTGTTTAAGAGTTCAGGGATGTAAATGCAGTATTTTTAAAAAAGCTTGGATAAGATCCCAGGCCTAGCTGTGAGAAATCTCTTCACTACATTTGTCAGCCGTAGCAGTAGGAGTTTAGATAAATATGTTCCAACACCTACAGTTTACTTTAATCTTTGTGCTTTTTAATTAGTTTCTATTTTCTAAAAAAATAAGTAGTTATGTTACAGTTGTCTGTCGTTCAATCAAAGAAAAAAAAATGGATACATTTATTTCCTCTAGAACTATGGTTTCAACCTGTGGTGGTACTTGGGTTATATTAAGTGGAAATCAGGAGATATTTTACAGTTATTTACAAGCTAAATATAACTAAGAGTAATATTTAAAAATGATCAACTGAAACAGCCAAAAAAGGAATTCTTCAAGCATGCTGTTTTTTGCTTCAAATATATGAAACTCACAAAGATAGTGTGGAGAAGAATATTTTGAGAACTTCCAGGAATAAAGCAGCCATGGTTCCCCAGTCCTGGAGAGCTACTATTCTAACTTTTAGACATATCCTTTCTCTAACACACCTCAATCTAATGAACAGATTGGCAGAGCTGAATGACAAACTGATGAGGGAGCTCAGTTTGCAGAGAAAATGTTGCTCCAGTTCCCATCCTGCAGCTGAATGCCAGCAAAGAGCCAGGATCAGCAGGAGTAATTACTTACAGCTCAAACCCTTGATGAGTTAAAGGCAGGAAAGCTGCAAGGATGACAGAGGTCATGCACCTGACGGTATTAAGAGCATTTCCAATTTTACTTGGGATCTAAACTTCCTCTGTTAAGACTCGGGGTCAGATAGACTCTTGACCCCCTTGCATGTTCTTCAGCTCTTGGCAAGTTGGTAATTTCCTTCATATTCAGCCAAAGATCTAAAAGGTGTTAACCGTTTTCCAAAAGCAGAAAGCACTCCCTGACTTACCTTGTATTAAATAGTCTAGGCCGCATTACTTCTGTGAACATGGAGTCTAGTCATACAAAAAAACGTATAGTTTTAGCATTTTTATGTTAACCTTGCATCCAGATGAAAGCCTTTCTCCTTCACTTACAAACAGAAATAAACATTTTTTCTGAGCTGAATCTCCTGTTAAAAACTAACCAATCACAAACTGTTTCTTTTGCCTTGAAAACTTTAGCGATTGTGGTTAAAAGAAAAGAAACAATGAGATAATGTTAGATATGGATTTGCATTGTAACTGAAGCATCATTATTCGTGACTTTTATATCTCTTCGACTTATTTTAAAATATTATTTTGATAATTAAAAGGTAGGTTTTGCCGCTTTCCTACCTGGAGTAGATAACTCACTTACCATCTTCATGTAGTATGAATCCAGATTTGTGCTACTTTCGCATTGAATATATTGATGATGACCCCTGAAAGCTTTTATATTAATATTTTTAACATAATAGAAACACAAATAAAAACTTTTTACTGCTTAAACCAGCACAAACATTTGACACCAATTTTGTTAGATTTGAAGAAGGTGAGGCGGATAACTCCACTCAGGTCTTTCACCTGAGTTTAAGGTTTAAGTCTTGTTAATGTCACACTTGCTGTAATGTCAAAAAGGGTCACATTTTTTCATATTTCACATTCTTAATGTCTTTCTTTTAGTCAATTTATCATGTGAATGCTGTGGGCAGAGAATGTAGTACCTGTGGATACATTTCAAACCCAGCATCTCAGCTTACGAAAAAAAAGAAAAACGTTCAACCCAGTGTTACAGTATCCAAAAATGGAGCCTCTTATCACATCTTTCAATCAATTAGGTACAACAAAGATGCTACAGTAAGGTGCAGCCAGTACACCAGGTCAAAATCCTGCCCATGCATGAATAAGTAAATACCCTGATAATATTAACACTTGGGCCGCTGAACCTGAGATGAAAGATCATAGCAGATAGTCTGTATTTCCGCTTATCAAGGAGACAAACATGCAGTTGTAATCCAAAACATTTTACTTTAATGATAATTTTTACTCAGATAACAACAAATCATTGGGAGCCCTGAGCTTGAGCCCTACTATAAGACGGTCCCATCTCGGATTGACGGGAGACAATGACACCCGAGGTGTTGCTTGTGCACAGCCTGCTTGGTTTGTAAGTAGCGAAGCAGTTTGAAGGATTCGTTGCCTCTTTAGCGAGCCGGTCGCCACATGTTTTGCAGAGCGGGTTTGGAATGTGGGAATAACCTACCGGTCCGGGATAAATCCATTCTCCTGTCTCTTCTTTGGGCCTTTTCCCCTTCGCAAAGAAACTTTCCAAAGACATCTGATCTGTTTCTTACTAATTTTGCTGCTTATGGGATCAATGTTGGCATGCAAGATGTAACCGAGAGAATCCGGTTAAAGGATTTTCAAAATAAAAAATCCTCCAGACTCAGATAATACATAAAATGGAAATATTTAATTATTTCTTGAACGGCCCGGTACCAATTGATCCACGGACCGGTACTGGTCCGCAGCCCGAGGTTTGGGGACGACTGATCTAAATTACATTTATATGACATTAAATAAGAAACTGATTATGGCAACTAGAGTAATCAGTGATACAGCATCTCATTCACAAGTAAATCTCTTTGATGGAGCTGAAAATAAAGATATTAAATTTCACTGATTGCCTAATTGTGCATAGTACTGTTTATTTCTTTTTTTGTGCTGAGCTGCTTTAGGAAGCAGTGGAGGTGAACATTTATGCAGTAGCTTTTTCAGTAGCAATAGAGTCCAACTAGAGATTGCTGTGCACTGTACAAAATAAATAGAAATGTTTCAGGAAGACGTTTTCAAACAATGCTGAAATGGCAACAGCATTTTAAATATTGGAAAAACTATATTTACATTTGAAAAATGCGGTCTCATTAACTTAATAACTATCAAATAAATATTTTATGTGAATAAAAAAATGCATACTTGAAGTTGTCATGCTTCCAGGTAAATAGTATCTTGCACACAACCAAACCGAATCTGATAGATTCAGAATCTGAACCTACTTTTTGCATTCATCACATCGACTTTGACAAATTCACAGAACAAACAAAAAATAGAAAAAAACCCCAATGTGAAAAAACTTCTAAGAAATTATGAACCTTTTCTGTACATTTTTTTAACCCATTAAGCTAATCCATGCACTGCACATGTTCCAGTCAGAACGACCTACTGTTGAGTGTTATTGTTCAGAAAAGACCATTATTTGAGTAGCTTCCATTAGCTGAGCCAATTCCAGCTCACACTATCAGTGACTGAAAAGTAGATTATCAGAGGGGTGATGGTGGTGGTGGGGAATGAAAGAGCGGGTGCTTGCTTAGATAATGCGCCCGCGTCTCTTAGCTGTGTGAACCGCCGAGGCTGATAATGAAAGGCAGCGACAAACCAAAAGATTCCAAATCAATTTACAGATTTGGGCACATTTAGGAGAGGGCAGTAAAAGCCAAATGGGGCCATTACTGTGGCAGTCTGTGTAAATGAGAATGGGTGATGACTAAGCCATGCTTGATAATTTTCTGACGGCAAAAGAGATAAACCATTCTTTGCCTATCATGCCACACGTAAGCATTGCAATTAAATAATCAAATTTACAATTTCTCTGGTCGAGTATGAATAGTATTTTCCTAACTTGATGACATGTCAGAGACAGGTATTATGGGAATGATACCTGAAAAGTGATGAATGATGCTTTTTCAGTACATCTGTGTCAATGCTTGCTTTATTCATTATTCTGGTCAGACAGAATGAGATTCTCCCATGACTTTCCATCAACAGTTTGCTGGAATGTTGTTAATTTGATTAACCCATTTTTAATAAACCCTATCCAGCAAATTGTTTTTAATGTTTTTTTGAAACTATAACATAATTTTTTTTCTCTCATGATGTCATTTATCCTGTGAAGTGCACCAACCTGCTCAGCAGCAACACATCCTCAAAACATGATACTGACTCATTTCTACTTCTCAGTAGAGATGGTGTTCTCAGTCTTGCTTCCACGTTCTGATTAATATTTATATCGAGGGCTCTTGGTGTACTTAAATGTGAAAGTTGTTCATCTCTGTCCTTCTGTCCAAAATGAGTAGTCACCCATTTTGTCCAGGACTATCCACATCATCCGAACTTGACAAAACAATGAAAGAAATGTTGGAGAATAAAGTGAACACCTGTCAGCTATCTTGACAAGTTTTGTTGCAGTTTTCTTTAAAACTACTGAGCCAAGCCACTTTTGTAGAGGAAGAATGACATTCAGCCACCTTACAGATGGCTCTCTCTGTTATTGAAAATAGAGATGTCAAGTCTTAGGCTTCTTTTATTGCTCTAGCCTGCAATGTAAGATAAATTATTCTTTTCTTCATAACACACATTTGATGTCAGGGACGTTGTCAGAGCAGAGACAGGCTCCCAAAAGCGGGAGATTTACTGTGGTTGGTTTTACGTCCATTTCACTTTTTAAAATTCTTTTTACAATAAAAGCAGATGTTGGTTCAGATATCCTGTGTTTCGCTTAAAGTCACACACAACAGTGAACTGACACACAACTACAACTTTGAAGTCCTGGAAAAGTGGCTCCCAAACCTGAGGCCAGTGTACATAAAAATGCTTCAAGGAAATACTATTCTATGTTGCATAGCAATCAAAGGACATTTGAATATTGGACTTCTTCCAGCCTAGGGGGATTTTGCATCCCTTGGTTGTGATAAAAGCCTTATGCACCTTCAAGATGATTTTATGTAAACTATTCCTTGGAGTTAGTATATGAAGTTCTTTGCAACACACTGTTGCACTCTGACTGGTCAAACACACACTAGTATTTTCTCATGTAGTAGTGTATTCCTGCAAGTGACAACCACTAGCAACAATTTCATCATAAAATAACAAAAAACCATCAGAACCGTCTTCCCTGAAGATTGGTGGGTAAGCCTGTGATTGTCAAAGGAAATAGCAAAGGGAATATTTATGAATGTCTTATCCAAATTTGACAGAGAAGAACCAATATAACATTTTAAAAACCACTAAACTCTGCAAACTACATATTGAGCAAATCCATAAACATTCTATGAATTTTAAAAGAAGCTTAACTTCTTTATTGAATTGTCAGGCTTATTTAGTGGCATCTTCAAACTTTGTTATCATCATTTCAGGATGACTCATTGCTCAGTAACTCTTTAGTGAAGATTCAGGAAGTCACACATCTTGTGTCCATCTGAGTGTTAGAAACAGAGCTGACATTTCTCACGGAATGGCAGTGAGATTTACACATAAACCCCTTTCACGCTTTCTCAAACCATCTCTCCATTTTCTCAAGCAGTGAAAAACAACCTCAGAACTGACAATGTCTACGTGCAAAAACATGACAGAGCAAGTTGATGAACTCGAATGTTACAGGCATACAAAATAAATATATATCTTCTCATTGGTCACATTTAGACAATCTTTTGAACTAACTATTGTGTAGGTTTTAGTTTTGAAAGTGATACTCTATCAGTTTATAGCATTTCAGCTGCATCAGACTAGTACTAAATGGCAATTTTATTCATTCAAACTGTTGGTAATTAGTTTCAGTTGTTTGAACTGAGGGATGGTGTATGAATTATCCTAAGTATATCAACCTTTTTTGCTGAAGCTTTTTGACTTTACACATCAGACTGTAATATTTTGAGATTTCATTTCATTTTCAATTAATTCGATATGTAGTGAAATGTTTGACCTTTTCTGTCAGCATCCATTCCACGTTACTTACTTTATTGCTCATGTACATTGACTTCACTTGGTGAAATAGGCATCTTTCATATTACATTTTGTCTATGAAAAATGCAACTTCTGATAATAATTTTTGTAAAATTATAGAAAATACAGTTTTCTGTAACATGTACATGTTTGATGATGATAACAATGAAATCTCAAAACTGAAACATGATGCTTTCAATGATACCCTGCATTTCCTGAGGCTGCTAGTCTGTTTGATTAGCAAATTATAAAACATGGCCTTACCTTGGAGAATTAACCTGAGACATAAGACTGGGGATGTGAATAGACTTGTTCAATGCCAGGTGGGTATAATAAGTACAAGGATGAATTTCTATTCTACCTAATAAATGCCGTGAATATTCACTCCAGGGTCTTGGTCTCACATTATTCCACAGTTGTGAAATCAGGTATGCTAATTGAAAGCGGAGGATAGAAAAGTCCTTAAGGCTTCTTATTGATACTTATCCTCAGTTTATGTGATGCAGTAATTCACAGTATGCACCACAATTAAGAGTTATTAGGTTAAAGGGCCACTGCATCTGGCACTCCACACTCGGTTTCACACTCATTAGCCGCTCATTAGAAGAGTGCTGATGGTTCATCATCTGAGTATGTGGAAATATTATAGAAATACAGCACAGATGAGACATCTAAGCTACCCCCCTGCTTCCAAGTTTAATTTATTTTTAAGGTGTATTTTTAAAAGAAATGCAGAATTGCAACAGACTTTATGACAGCCTGAACTCAGTTTACATGTGTTTGTCTGATTCAGGAATAAATCATATGTATACTGCTCTGTGGAATAAATAAAAATCTGATGAAATAATTCAACTTTTCATCAGTGCTTATTGACACAGTATTTCATACTCATTAAGCTTTACAGATTAGCATATGCAGTGTGATATAATACACAGACAGTAGCAGTGATGTTCACCTAGTTGCAGTTTACAAATTAAGTTTTTACATGTTGCTGCATCTAGAGACATCGACTTGATTTTCATACTTGGGTGCAAGCTGCATTTAAGCAATAAAAGCAAGATTTTAGACTTGCATCAGACCTGTGCTCTAAAGACCTACAACTTTACCAGTCCCAGATAAAAAGTCTCAGACTTTTATAATCTCATTTATGATTCCAATAGCATGTAATCAGAACTGAAAGGTGAGCATTGTGCAAGATAGGCTTGGGAATGTCCAGTCAAAGACTTTGCCTCGGACTTGCCTTCCGAAGAGCTGAGACCAGACTTTGTTCAGCTTGCCGTTTAAAGACCTTAGATTTGACTTGCCTCTCAGAGACTTCACACTTGACTTAAACTTACCCCACAAAAGCATTTAATTTGGAGTTAGCTGTAAAGGACTTTAGAGTTGACCTGGACTTGCTCTGAAAAACTTAGAACTTGACTTGGACTTACCTCTCGAACACTTCAAACTGGTCTTAAATTTTGTCTTCAAAATTCTGAGTCATGACTAACATTTTTGAGTGCAATACATGTCAACTGGAAAACAATTGTCATTTAAATTGTGGATTTATTGCATGAGACTAAACTGTACCCATGCAGGAGAAACAGTGACAAAAACACCCATGGCATTTCAAATAAATCACAGGTCTTCACTCAATTCTTGCCCCAATGTTGTTGACAAGATCTATTTTGGCGTGAAAATGGAGGGTCAGCCTCAAAGTTGAATCCCTAACCTTGGACTGCTGGAGTTCTCCCTGGAGTACACTACGACATTTCATGTTCGACCGAAAGTGCATCTGAGTGAGTCAGCGTAGCTCAGCTGCTGCGTTCGCTGCGCCTCTCTATTACCATAATGATGACTCAGTTTTGTTCTCTACTACTGTCTATGCATTTCGTTTTCATGCTCTCTTTTCTGCTGCCTCTCCTTTCACTGTTTCGTCCTTCATCACCTTGTCCTGCCATTTTCTATTCTCAGACTGCTCTGTCATCGCAGGCAACCTATCCTATCCCCACATTTATTCACTTTCTCTGCCTGCCGACACAGCTTTGCACCGCTGGCTGTATTTTCCTTCCCTTTGAAGTCATATCAGGAAATTCTAATAGTAATGTTGTGCAGAGGAAGCACAACGTCATCTGTCCTTATTAGGTGGCAAAGGCTTGTTAAACTGAGTTGATGGATGCTGACCAAGTGTGAAACCAAGCTGTTTTATGTTCAGCCAGCTATTTGTCTCCTCACCCCTCCCAGCCACCACTGTTTATGTGCAGAGGCCTAAAATAGAATCAGCAGCATCATTTTCTCAGACCTCCAGGTAACATATAACAAAAAAGTACAAGGTATCTTTCTAGCTGCTAGGTAACACTGTACCAACCCACCTTCCTGTGAAAAAGATATCCGTCTGTGTATTGTATTTGATCTGATACAGGTTATCATGAGAGACTTATGTAAGAAACCCCATCTGACATGCAGATTATAACATTAATGCATTTTGATGCTTGCTTTAAAAACAGGTTTCTAATAGTAAACATTTTAGTATAATAAAAACAGAAAGAACGTAGCTGTTGAGTCATTTTATGTTCCGTTTATCATCCAGCCAGTGTTTGTATACTGCTATAATGGTCACTTAACATAGCAAAAGGGAAATGTAATTTCGACGGCAGCACCTAAAATGTGAGATAGCACGATATGCCACTCTAAGGATGTCGGAATGAAATGATAATGGGTTAAACAAATGCACATGAATATATGCTGTGCTTACAGCAGATCACTTGGGAAAATATCTGAAACCATAATCAAGTAATTACAGATGGCATAATGAGCCTAAATTGTTCAACAAGGGTTTTTGCTTAATTATTGTAATGTTATTCTTGTTCTTATGAGTTTACGTTTGTTTAAATTATGGACTACGTTTTAAATTATTTTCACTCAAGCACTCTTGAAGCAACCAGTATTACAGCAAATCTGAAAAGATTCACTTTTTTGTTGTTAGACTCATGGGTGATTTAAGTATCAACTGTTTAGGATTTAAATGTGCCTGCCTGTTTGTTTTCTTAACATATGTTGCTACTACATAGTTTTGTACATGTAATAAAACTTTGGGGCATAAAAATTATAATTCAGAAATGTAAAGTTTATTCTACACATGTGCTACTGTTTCAAACTTCATCATTGTTCTCAAGATGGTGACAACAATAAAAAATTGCTTTCTGGCAATTCTATACTTATATACTATACTTCATAAAAACTCTTGGGAAGTCTTCATAGGTCCCTTTCCTTGTAAGCTTTTAAATGTACTAGTTGTTGGACACCACACAAGAAACTAGTCCTGGTCAAATATATATATATAAAAAAATAATCTGTGAGACCTCCTAAACCAGTGCTGCAAAAGTAGAATAATTTTGTTCTTCCAGCCTTAGGAAAGAGAAGAAATGTCTCTGTTCTTGAAGAGGATGGTTTGGCCTGTAGCCACATTGGCTGGGTTTTGACTCAGTCCCCGAGAAAGCTAACTATTGCATCACTGTTGCAGAATGATGTCTTTTTCCTGCAATGGATCAATCCCTGAGCTCAATTTGTGTATGTGACAGCAATTACAACACCGTTTCTGTATACTGATCTTTCATCTTACACTTCCAAGGAATCACCATTAAATCAAAGGGAATCAACATGCAATCCCAAATTCTTTTAACAAGCAGCCATGTGTTCTTCAAACACAGGTCACTTGGTTTAGAGCTATATTGCTTAGCTCATATCCCCTCCTGCTGTTAGACTCCAAGTTTGATTTGCTCGCAGGTCTGACCTGCACTATTATGATCAAAGCTTGCGAGTCTTAGCCTTCATCTGAGCTTCATCCTTTTCAGGGCAGATCAAGTCAGCTGTGTCCCAGAAGAGGAGTGGGTTATCCACTCTATGGAAATGTGGAGTTGGTGTCGTTTTCTGTTCCAAAATCAGAGGTAGCGAAATATACTTTGGGAATAATCTGTAGGCACTCTGGTTTATAGTACAGCTACATATCAACAGATGAAACCAGATATTTATATACACTGTATTTTAAAAGTTACATCAATGTTTGAAGTTAAATCTAACTACATTTTTGCTGGTTTAGGTCAGTTAAGACTTGATTTGTTTAATTTTTTTTCCTTCTTTAAGTTCTGTAGTTTACATACATTTCCTTAGTATTTGGTGGAATTGTATGAACAGCTTAACTGGATGTGGTCAAATATTGTTGGTCTGCTCCTTATTTGACCCAGTTCTGACAGAACTTTTGCAAGTGAGTCAGGTTTGTAGGTCTCCTTGTTCTTTTTCAGCTATGTTCACAAATTCTTTATGGAACTGCTTCATAAAGGCAACTTTAAAACTTTAATTTTGCTGTTCTTATGTGACTTTATAACTAATTAAGATTTATGCTTAACATTATTGCTGCAATTCGAACTCAGAAATGTAACACATTAATATGGCAAAACAGTTGAGTGCTTTTACAAACTGCAACCTGTTTCTTTATGTTGCTTTTAGAGTAATGGCTTCTTCATTGCCAGTTGGCCTTTCAACCCATGTCTGCACGGCTATGTCATTTTATAACATGTCCAGAAATATTAATTATATTTGTATTAAGGATATGGAAATGCAGAGATTTGGGAATTCGCGTTTCTCAACATGATCATCTCTACATTCTTCAGTATTGTTCTGTGCTTGTACGTAACTGTGCACCCCAGGCGTGATTTCATGACCTTTTCTTTCTGTTTTTAAGTCATATGAGACACTGGACAATAATCGCTTTGCCGAGGTGTGCACGATGTCTGTGCCATTTTGGCGTAGCAACTGCATTTTCACTATTGCAGAATCTGGCATATTGTGTTTGTCATTCTCTGTGTCACAGGAGCAGCTGTTTGCACAATCCTCTAGGCATTGTCTTTCAGTCAACCGCAGCTGGTTATCAGTGCAAAAGGAACAGAGAGAGTACGACATTTTAGGCTTCAACACACTCCATCTGAAGCCTCAGTGCTCTGACAATGTGGAGTTACAGCTGAAGGGCACGTTGAAGTTCTTTCTTTCATTTAAGGCTCATCTTAGACAAACAGTATTTTTGTTGGAGAACACTAGTCTTTTTCTGACTAATGTTTCAGTATTATACACACATTTTGTAAATAAACCACAGGAGGGAAAGGTCCAGGTATCAGTATTCTAACTGCTCAGTTTTTATACACCACAACAGTGGTGTATAAAAACATGGTGGTTTAATGACATAAAATAACCACTGCTTATTTTATGTAAACAGTGGTTTACATAAAACCACCTTAATGATATCATTAAAGTAAACTGCTGATACATATTTGGTAATGAACTAAAATATAATTTAACATTATCTCTCATAAACTGTTGCCTTCTCTGAAGCACATTAGATATTGCACTCTTGTGCGTCAAATAATCTAAACTTTGTAGATATTAGTTTCAAAACAAGGTTAACTTGGGCATAAAGCTGTTTCTTCAGCTCTTTTCACTTCATCTGCAAGCAAGTCATCCTTTTGACATTTATTTTCAAAGTAATTAAGTGAGCCATGCATGCTTCCTCCTGCATACTTCTGCTTCTTTAAACTTTCAACATCTTAGACAGCGGCATATGTCAAGCTGCCAGAATGTCAAATATAACCTTTGAAGGGAATATACAAATTAGACTGGCTGTCAGAGATTACAGACGACCCTAGTGTGTCATCATGAGTTATTAGTTTGAAGTCTGACTGTGTCATGGGTTTTAATTTGTGATGAAGGAAAACTAAACAAATCCAAGAGGCAAGGCAAATCAGGGTTTACATTGGTAACTGTATTAAAAACTCTGAATTTTTATACAATCTTAGCGAGTGTACAATCCATTAGAGGTGCTAAACATCCTAACATAGCCTTTTTTCCAGCGCAATATAAAGCTGCTCAAAAGCTGGTAAATAAGCAAATTGTTATAACTCTTTGTTGCTAATATAAGTTGAACACTAAGCCCATGAATTTATTTTTTGATTTAAAGAGCGGTTGTACAGAAACCTTCATTAATGCAGAACATTACTAAATGCAGAACAAACATCATCTGAGTGGGTTAATAATTTTCACACAGATGAAACCGGTTTAGGTATGGTGAACATTCTCCATGAGAATGCTCTGTTCTCTCTCTTCCTCAAGCAAACTGATGTTGGTTAAGCTAAAAACTAGCTAGAGTAATCCATTCCATCTGGTTTTTGGTGTTTTATTTGTAGCACATTGCAACTAAATTTGCATTTACTACAAATATTTTGGACTTTCTATTAATCTGTAATGGCAGACAAAAGTCACTTTTCCAAAATTGCGGCTTAGTGAATGTAAATAAAAAACTTTTTACTAGCACTAAATCATTACTAGCACTAAATCATTATTACCAGATTTACACAGTATTGAGATTTTGTCGCACCTACTAATGATGTTCCAGACATTGCAGTTTCAATTATTTTGTCCCAAGAAGACTTTTGTGTCCAGCTGCTTTTGTTTCTAATGATTTATCTGACTCCACCAGTGCAACGACTCATGACTCCAGTTAATCATGTGCAGACAAACCTTAGAGGAAAACGTCTTTGGTTTATCAGTAGTCCTGCCACATTTATAACATAAAGACAAAATAGCGCAAAGCTGTACAGAGACCTTTGGAGGGTAGACAAAGATATGAAGGGCATATGGAAGAAAATGTTATAAAACCTTACAGCAGTATACACGACTGAATAACAACAACACATATTCATCAAGAAACTAACATGGAATATTATCAGTAAATAATGTCGTCAGGTGGCAACAATGCAAAGCAAAAAAGGCCTTTGTTTTACCTGATTCTTTTAAAAAGAGAGGAATAAAGCTCATTTGATATAAATAATACTAACTATATTAAATATTAAGTAATATTAACAATATTAAATACTGACAAGAACTATGATCACTGCAAAATTTGAGCAAAGTTTTCAAAACATCCTCACTTTCACTAGTTAGCAAACAAAAATAATTGTGGTAGTTCTTACTCATCTAAAACAAGTAAAGTTTAATTTGATTTAATATCAGACTGTGAGAAAAATGGTACACACTTTTAAAGTATATGACAACACTTGGTTGTGTCAAATTTGATATTTTATCTTAATGGCCTCAGTGTGGCTTTTAGTAGTACTACAAGTCTTTGAGTCATCATGGATCAAAGCATCCTACCCTGTACTTTACTGAAAATGTTAGTTCTTTCTTTGGCCCATAGTAGCTGTAGGCCTCCTGTTACAATGGAGTGTTAGTTACAGGCTCCAATAACTCTCTTAAATTATACAACTAATCTAAAACACATCAGCCAGAGGACTTTAATAAACTTCCAAGAGCAATCTGTCATGAAATGGTGGTAATGAAGCGATGGTGAGGTAGACACGTGAGACCCAGATGAAGTGAAAATGATGGTTTAATGAAGAAATCCAAAAATCCAAACACAAGAACAGTCCTATTACCAGGAGGCATGGCTGAGAGGAGACCAGGGCTCAACACCGGTAGCAACTGGTACCACAAAAGGACAATGTGACAGTGGCCCCCACTGTCACACAGAGACAGAAAGGGTAATGGTTTTCTGTTCTTTAATATTACTTTACATATTGATTGAGTAGTTTAGATTTTTATTTTTTTCATTAGTCTGACTCTTCAGACTATTTATTGTGCAGCCATTTAGTTAACTTTATGTGTTAGTCCTTTGTATTTTTTTTGTTAATTGCAACAAATTAACTTCTTCTTTTTGAGTTACCACTTTCCTCTGGACTGGCTGCTGAAAATCATACAGATGAGCTCCAGCTGGTTGAGGACAATACATGGCTGTCAAACTTCCTCAACGGGCAGTTCCATCTGTTTGCCAGGCGGAGGGGAAATTTGGTCTTCAGTTTAATTTTACCATTTATTTAATGTTTCTTCTTTTTGAAAGCTAATTTAATTCTAGTATTTATTTAATTTGTAGATTTAGTAATATGTTGACCAGTATTTGTTTATGTTTTTGTGTGTTTAATTACCCCCTTGTGTGTGTGTTTTGGTGGTCTGATCAGCTACTATTTAAGTTTCCCTCGTGTCTTGTCTGTTAGGTCAGTTTGTGCTTGAGTTTGTTGTGTTACTACCTGAGTTATACTTTGTTATGTTGACCTCAGTTTTGGGCCCAATTTATCAATTTTGAATTATTTTTGGATTTTTTTGTAATAAATTAAGACTTATTTTGGAACTCTTTTAGTGTCTCTCTGGCTGGTCTATGCAAAACCCTCACAGACAAAGACGACGGACTCAGCACACACTTACAGCAGACGCCAAAATGAGACAAGGACCCGACAGAGACGCAGGTGACACTAAATACACATGAGGTAATGAGGGAATGCCAGGTTCCCGTTATCAAAACCACCCATACTGAGTAAAAATTACACACCCACACACACTCCCCCACCCCCACGCACACCCACACACACACACTTTCTGACCTTTTAATGTCTTAAAAAAAATACAAAGTGTAAATTCCATAAAAAGAATTCTACAGACAATGCCAAAACATATTCTCACCTTCTCACTGTGATCCATTGGACAAGTGAATTTAAAAAATAAAAAGTAATTAGTGAAGGTTTACATTGCTATACTTGCAACCTTTTCTGTATCAGAAATGTATATTGTCTTTAAACTTGTTTCAAAATGTGATTTGAGTTTAAAATGTGCTTGTGTCTTAATGATTTTTATTTTGTGTTGGTATGTATTTTTTTGTATATACAAAACATTGTTTCTCCCAAAAACAAAACATTCATCTTGTTTCTTTATGCTATTCTCATGATTTATGTTAGTGTTCCACATGCCTGAGAGTGAGATGTGCCTTTTAGAAGGATTTGTACCTTTGTTTTATGCAGCTTATCAAATAGTGAGTCAGATTTTGCAAAGACATGGAGCAGATCCATCACAGTTCTTAAAGCAGAGGAACCCTCCACATAAAAAATCTATCTCTACATGTCTTTTGTATTGGCTATAAATGGTCATTATGACTTGCAGTTATACCAAATCAATGTTTTTGGGTTTTATATTATGTCATAATGTCATTCCCTTGTCAAATACATACTCAGAATATTGCTTTGACTCAATTCTGCATATTTAGGGAATCCTTGAATCTCCCATGGCAGCCATTCAGGGGTCCTTAAATGCCTGGTCTTATAATGTGCCGCCTATTTACCAGACACTCCTCCTTGGAGTTGCAATCTCCAGCCGAGTTTCTGCCTTCTGAAGGTGGAGTGTCGGAAAGAGTAGGAGCTTCTTAAAGAGACAAAGGCTAATTTTAAGATGTCAGATAGGAAGTCAAAATTTATTTTAAGTTTTTTACATATTTTCGTAACAACTGAAGGTAACATAGTTACTTCTTTGTGCTAAAAAAATAGCACTATGGCCCTGAAAAATACATTACACTCCCCCTTTATATGCTCACCATACATTTGAAATGTACATTGCTTATTTTAGAAAGTGGCTCCGTACTTTATCACAGAGAGATGTGAAACACATTTCTCCTGACGAATGTTAATTTATTATATAACTGCACCACAAATGTGGCTTATTTTTTATGTTTGAACGCAACATTTTTGATCTCCCCAGTAAGATTAATCAAATCTGAGTTATTTCCATCTGATGTGATCCATGGTCTTGTTGACAGTCTTTACAGTTGTCTGGGCCATTGCCTGTTGACCTTTTTACATTTAACATCTATTAAACCCTTTCTGTTTGGGTCATCTCAGCACATTTGGAGGGATTTAGCTCTGCTGGTGCTGCCATGTGCAAACTGAGACCTCTTCAGCGGGAGCTGCAGTGAGGGGAGAGTCTACAAAACCACAGCCACATGGGATCTGTGCTTGCCTGTATGGATGTGCTGCTAGAGTTTAATGGGGGTTATGTCCACACCTTATTGTTTCTGACCGGGGCTTATCAGGAGTTTACGGTGATCACCATGGGGTCACCATGGTGATGCCATCTTGATGCTAACACCAGCGGGAAGGCTGCCTTTTTAGTGATCTATCACCTGCCTTCAAAGAGCACATTTGCCTCTCATTATGCAGGAAGGAAGCCAGGCGACTACTAAATTGCTTAAGTAGATGCTGATGATATTACCAAAAAGAAAAAAAAAAAAAAACATGGTCATGTGATAGAGAGTAGCTCATGCCAAACCATTGCAAACCTCTGATAAACCTGTAATGGCCTTGTCGTTGATGTGTCTGTAAATTTTATTTGCGTGCACCAACACATGCACAACCACTAAGCTGCATTTGATGTGTACTTACTTTAACTGCAGATCCTCATTTTGGCTGGCTGGTGAGGCCTTTTCAGCCAAATCATATTTTATTTTGTCAATTTTCTTTATTATTATTGATAAATCAACTTGTAATTTTCATGAACACTCTAAATTTCTAAGCAAAAAAATACAATGCAATCTTTAAAACGGTATGGATGTACGGAAAAAGATTATGAGAAAAAACAAAACAATATTACATTCAGGATATATAATGGAAATATCAACCACTGAATCTGTAGTCAATTGCAAACATAATGAATAGTTACATCTAGAGAATGTCCAGTCAGATATCTCACTTTGCAGCCGAGTAGAAATACAAATTACAAAGTGATTCCATATTTCTTCTTCATTCTCCCTCCCCCAAAAATTCAATAAATACTCCATATTTTTATTTTGATCTACAATTTATTTTCTAAAATATATTTTATATTGTATCTGCAAAATGGACTAAGCAGCCTTCAGAGATAGTAGCTTCGTTTGCATTTGCCAAGGGCTGAGGTATCCCTGAGTCATTCTGCAGTTCTCAATTGTTGTAGTGAAAATCAAGGTCAAAAAGTTTACGAAGAAATATTTTAACATGGTCCATTTACGCGGTATACCCACTGGAAAAACAAGGAGAAAAGTGAATATTAATCATTGATTTGCCCATAAGCTGTGTTACTTCTGTTTGTGTTACAGTTCCATTTGTCTGATGCCATCAATTCAAACAGTAATCTGAGAGGGAGTCGGGAGTCTCTGACAATGCTCAATGCCTTCTGCCTGCAGTGCCTACTGATATCCTGGACCGAGAGTAGCGACTCTCCAATGTTTCTATTAGCTCCCCTCACTGTATCTGCAGCCCCCTAATGTCACACATTGTGGTTGGGAGTGCCATGCGAAGAGGCAGCAGAAATAAAGAGCTGGAAGAATGCTTGACATGTCTGAAGGATTAAAAGTAGAACAGGTGAAGCCAGTGTAATTGAAAAAAATAAACACATTTCCAAAGACACTGTATTCTTAATATGAACTAAAAATTGATAATTTGTTTATTAGTGATGTGAATATGTGATTTTAAGAGTTCAGTGACACAATCATGTCTTCTCAGATTTACCCAGGGAAGCTCTCTGAAGGCTATCTGAATACAGGCATACATTAATCCAATCAACATGTAGGCCAACATGTCATGTAAGGTAGTTGTTAGAACAAAATCAAATATAAATTTCTTTCATTGTCCCACAGAGGAGAAATTCAGGGATAAAAGCAGTAAAGAAAGAGGACCTAAATGGTAACAAAACCATGAAATGATCACAAGTGTGAAATGAAAGATTTAATAAAGGGAAAACTTACAACACAAGAGGGGAACATACAGGAACCAGAGAGACAGCAAGGGTAGAATTCACCAGAATATGTGATTATGACTTGGAAGACTTGTGAGTACAATAAACAGAACATCTGACTGCTGAGTGGGGAGCAAGGCTAAGGAACAGAGGAGATTAGACTGACATCACAGAAATATGGAATAACTTGAAGAGCAATGAACACTCAACAGAGCTCAAAATAGAAGTTTAGAAATAACTCAAAATACAAAGCTCCAAAATACAGAACTGCAGACAAACGTAAATCAAGAAAATCATGGGGTCATGACAGTAAAAATAATCCAGGAGGCTTTAATAATAAAGAATTTGAAGGGGATCTAAAAAGCAAAATTCACTTCTTGCATCTTTTTGTACTTCCATCTGGCTTTATATTGCTTTTAATCTAAGTGCTTAAGAAAATAACCACCCAGCTGTTTTCTGGTAATACGTTCATGCTTTTATTTGTGTCTGGAAATAGACCTGTTTCACAAACCTCCCAATTATTAGGTCACAATCAGTGGGCACTGCCACATTACAATCACACTCAGCCCAACCCAAGCAGAGCTCTACAAGCACTTTTGTCAATTGGTTTTACCACAGTATGTGCTGTACAATGGCTGCTGGAAAAGATACCATCCAAATTTCATTTCCTTCTGGGTCTGGCTGAGAGTCAAAGACGTACAGTTGTACAATTGCACATCTTTTTGCAGCAATTTCCATGTGTATGTAATCCAAGTGCAATTGATGAGTTAGGGGGTGTGGCTAGAAGAAACTTCATGTCAAGAGGACCTAACAAAACTCATTCATGAAGGAGCTCAAAAATAAACAGAACTGACCAGACTGGGAACTCATTATGTGAGAATGATTATGTGCAAAGAAATATTACGAATAAATTGAAACATTTAAACTTTAAACATTCTGATACAAACTAATTTGTGATCTGGTTGGATTACTCTACTGCAGTTTTCTCACTTAAGACAAACATAAACATCGAGACCATATGAATAACAACTGAAAGTAGTTTCAGAAGAAGCCCAGCAAATTTTCATTGAGGTACTCCATTCTTTGCTGATGCCTTTGAGCGATGCATTTTTCACTGCCATTCGAGTTTTTTTTATAAGGAGAGTAATGGGATCTCTCAAATGTTTCTCTCCCTTTCCAGCTGTTGTCAGCATGCAACTTTACCAGGGGATGTATGAGTAAAAGGTGGACAAAGGATGCTGAGGAACGTATTTTAAGCTTGTCGCCTTATACACATGTATTTGAGATTCTCATTATGAAATGAGGTCTCTTGACAAAATGAACTCCAAAGGACCGAAAACACCATTAATTTAGAAGATGGTTGAATCTGGAATTAGAATTTAGATTGAATTAGAATTCATTGTCATTGTATACATATCTCAATGAGATAAAAGCCAGCTCAAAAAAACAGTGCAAACAATGTAAGAAATACATACAATATAAGCATAAGTATGGTGATATTTACAATGACATATATATATATATATATATATATATAAATAAAAATCACAAATAGATTTTCCATCACACTTAACATGTGGGGCCGTGAAATATGATTTTCTTGAACCCATTGTTTTTGAAGAGACGATTGATTCTTGTTTTATAACAAATTGAGAGTCCTAACTTTTGCTTAGGTGGTAGTAGTACTTATTTTAAGTTTGAGAGCCACAGTTCTAAGGGGAAAACTAGCCAAGACAAATTGTAGCGATATGACTTTGTTTTTCGTGATGTGACTTCTGATAACGATCCAATTCTTTTGAACGGCTCTTCAACAAGAACGATAAGACTCGTGTCTCACACTGCACGTACAAGCACAGAGCACATTCTGATGGCCCACAGTTTTCATCACGTCGTGGCAGCACGGTTACCTGGCTGCTACACTGATGCAGGTTTCGTGTAGCATACAACACTTGTAAAAAAAAAAAATAAGTAAAGAAATAACGGGTATTTTATATTTTATTTTATAAAATTATTTACAGTTTTTTTTCTACCTTAAACTTTTTTTCTGAACTTCACCCGCAACAGTAATTAACATGCGACCAGCATAAAATGGTCTGTCCTCCTTAGAAAGATGTACATTTCAAAAATGAATCATTTGAATGACTTTTTGAACGTCTCTTTAAAGTAAATGAATCCACGAGCATCGGTTCCTTTGAAAGAGTCGTAAGTCCCATCACCTAGTTAGCTTGTTCACTAGCGTACCTTTCGTCGCCATGGTAATAGTCAAACTTCGAGTTTATAAAGTAAAATGCCGCATAAGCACAAACCGACTCCTAAACGGGTCTTTATCAACAACATCGACTCGTATTCCTCCAAGAACATCGCCAAGGTATTGAAACACTTGACAGATTTTGTCTGGTTCTCTTTAGTTTTTGTAAACGCCGCTTGGCTTCGTTGTAGCAGAAGCGATAGGTGAGCTTGTCCGCCATATTGTGAGTGTCGACTGCGCTTTGGAAACCTGTTTTGTCTCCGAATAAGGCACTAAAGTTTACGTTCTGCCAGTTTTGGCAAATTGGCTTTACATGTAATAGTTGATTTTAGATGTGGTCTGGAGATAATTTAAAATCTGCAAAACAGAAATACCTCAGAGAGTCAGGGAAGTGTTTCTCAAATAAAGATAGCATTTGTTTAGTATAATCTTACTCAAGTCATAAAAAAGTGACTCGAGCAAAAAAAAAAAAAAAGTATTTGGTGAAAAGAAGACCGTTTGACTTTAATGTCTTAATTATCTTTTTGTATTCAGGAAGATAAAGTCGTATTTTAAAATAGTTCAAAAATAGTAAGGCGGATCTGTTCTTCTGTCTATGATTGCCTGTTGTATAGTTCCTATGTAACGCCGTTCTAAAAGTCATGGATGAAGAGGAGGAACAGGAGGAGGAAGGGGAGGAGGCTCACCAGAATCAAGCCTTTCAGATGGTTGGAACTGTCTCTAAACTGTCTGATGAGCTCCCGCCATACATCTTGGAGGAATACTGTGTAAGTAATCTGATCCAAAGCTGTCCCGTCAGATGGTTTCATGAGGTAGAACCTCACTGACTGATTCTGATCATATTGGGTCTTTCTGAAGCATCCTGGAAAGGAAGAACTGCTGTCAAAGCTGATGGAGTGTCACATTATCATCTACAACATTAGCCAGGATGCCGATCAGGTGGAGGAAGCTTCCTGGGCTGTTAAAGGTAACCTTTCATTTACAGTGATGCTGTGTCATAAATGTAATTTTAACACAGTAATTATTACAACATTTTGATGATAAAGGGTAAATATCTGAGTTCTTGCTCAGATATTTACCCTGTGGGATGGAGCAACTTCTTCTAATAATGTAATTTTTTCTTTCTGTGACCACGCTACTGTTTTCCCACAATTTTTATAAGCACAATTGTCTCTGAATTGAAATGTTTTTTCTTGTCCCTTTCTCTCTATTTCCCATCTCTTCTGAACACTTGATGTCCAACATCTCCAGGATCCATTCAAGTTCTAATCTAAAAAATAAAATAAAATAAAGATACTTTTCTACGAAGTTTAATTTACGTTAACTGATGCAATAATCAATAAATACAGCAGGAGTCATTCTTGTGTTTCATTCACAGCCCTCCATGATCAAAAAGAGAATTTTACCAGTTTGAAGATCTTTATCCTCATCTCCACTGTGATGACGTGGGCCCACAGCATACCATTAGATCCAGTCAGTCACTTTTAATTATGTTCTACCTCTATTCCTGCTTAAATATTTAATTTAATCTGGATGTAATTATCCTGCAGAGTCTTGTCTCTGTGTTATTTTTTTCCATCCCAGGAAGACCCTGAGCTTCCCTTCACTGATGAGATTTTCTACTGCAGAAGAGCTCATCCTAGCTTCAAAAAGCACATCGACCTGGAGAAAGTAGTGGTGAAAGTCGGCAAATCTGTGAGTTTCCATTTCATCTGTAAGGGTCTGGTTCTCTTTCCAGAAGATGAGTGAGACTGATGGTGTTGGGCGGGTTCTGTTTACAGAACAGAGAGATCTTCTCCACCTATGTGGTGGCATCCGGCCTGCAGTACGGAATGGGGGAAGGGATCTTTCACTTCTTCTTCAAGGTCCCATCACAAAGGAAAACACAACTCTCCACTGTTTTAACTCAGACATACTTTCAGTCTACTGAGTGAACAATGCCCCCTCCTGGTCACTGTTAAAAACTTCTCAGCTGGAATTTAAACACAATCCAGATAAATTTAAATAAAGACAAAACCGGAGTTGCAAATGTTGATTTATTTGACTTAATCTGTGAAATTCTGTATGCTTTTAGGAATCGTGGCTGGGAGAGGTATCTGAAATATCCATATACGGAGATGGAAAGAACATCATTCCCACCATTCACGTCACCGATCTGGCCAGGTAATTCTTCTAAACGGATGTGGACAGACAGGCAGGTCTCCTGATAGCCATCATTTTGATGACTCGTGAGTTTCCTTTGTGTTGCAGCGTGGTCCAGAATGTAATCGAATATCAGCCCAGACCCTACTACCTGCTGGCTGTGGACTTGTCAAACAACACCATGGCGGAGTTGGTGAAGGTGAGAAACAATCCAGAACTGATCCAAGTGAACAGCTTAAGAAACCAACTTGTGTTTGCTGATCATCTGTGCAGGTTATTGCCACTGTATTGGGACCTGGTAACACCCTGAACAGGCCTTTAGAGGACATCTACCTCAACCAAGAGTTAACTGTACGTTATTTTAATATCAGAAGAAACAGCTTGGATTAAACGTAGACACAGAGACCCTCCCTGCTCCTCTCTGGATGTTAGAACTCATTCCTGACAGCTCTTTTCTACCTGACAGGTAATGGAGATCGATTCCCTCCAGGTCAACCTTCGGATGGAAGCGGTAAATGTTGAAAACCTGCTCTCCGTCCACTGGCATTGTGAGGGTGGTCTGGTGGAAAATGTGGACCTGGTGGTGGAGGAGTACCGACTGTCTCGAGGGCTTCTGGTGGGCTCGACGTGCAGATTCAACCTCACATAGTGTTTCTGTCATGGAGCTGTGCTTGAGCGACTTCTTTGCGTGTTTGTCGCAGCCTCTCCGGGTGTGCCTCCTGGGTCCTCCCGCAGTGGGGAAGACTACCTTGTCTTTACAGATCTGTAAGCACTACAAACTCCATCACATTACTGTCAAGGAGACCATCCATAAGGCCATGGCCGAACTGGTGAGCCGCCATACCTCACCGTTATTTTCAATTAAAGCTGGTCATGTTTGAACTCTGTTTGTATTCTTGATCAGGAAGGCATTGTGAAGAACCCAGATCCAGATGCTGAGGAAGTCGCAGCAGAGGCTCAAGAGCTGCTCAACAGCCTGAATGAGTCCATGGATAGTGAAGGTTTGAGCTTTCTGCTTAATGATCTCATTTGCTTTTTTTAGTCAAGTGTGGTGAAACTGATTTTTGGCTCATCTGTGTTCCAAAAAGTCATGTTTATAAAGTGCTTATTTTCAGATTTACATGTGAGATTAGTGCTGGGAAATAATAAATTGTTTAGATGTGTTTTTTTTCCATAACTGGAATAATTTGAGGTGCTTTAATCCAGCACTAACATTTTTTTTAAACTTTTTTTTAACTGTATATTACGGGCAATTGAACGCACCTACATAGAAGTTGCACCCAAGAAGTTTGAAGAAAAAAAAACAAGTCGTAGGCCACACTTGCTGCAGGTTTCCACATTATAACATGAGATAATAACACATAAAGATTTTCTAACTTAAAAACATGTGTATCTGTGACATACAAATACATTTCTTATATGTTTTTTCCAAACAGTAAATGTAACACAACAGCTTAAAAAATAAAAAAACAAAGAATACTACCAAGAAAAATAATTTCTTAGCAGAGATCTTATTCCTTTTTACACAACTCTGAGGACAGTAATATTTTTGCACAATAAGAAACAAGAGACGGCGTGCCACACCTCTCCTTTTATCTCCCAGATGTTTCAGAGGAGCAGCTCAAGGTGTTGAGGGACAAAATGACGTCCAACCAATGCAGAAACCAGGGTTATCTCCTTGACGCTTTTCCCAACACGTATAAGCAAGCCGAGGACCTGTTCGAAGGTGAGAAGGACATGCTATCTCCACATGGATCTTTAGAGCGCCTTGCAAAGTATTCATATCCCTTGAACTTTTTCACATTTGGTCTTATTTACATAATTCATATTTAATTTGAATTTCATGATGCGTAAAGAAATGCATCATTTTACATTCCGTTTAGGAAGCGATAAAAGCAATAATTACATTTTTTTTGCAGGAGCTACAAATGAAAACTTGTAAGGTGGTATTTGTCTCTACCAGTTTTGTACATCTCCTGTTTGAGATTTTTACTCATTTTGCACAAGACCCATGCACAGAGGCCTCAGTCCAGCTGGCACGGGTTTGAGTCTCGGCCCGTTGATCTTTGCTGCATGTCTTCCCCCTCTCTCACAACCCTCTTTCCTGTCAATCCACTGTGAATTAAAGTCAAAACAAATCCTTGAGGGTAAAAAAATGACTCATCTTTTTTTTTTTTTTTCCGGGGATAAGACACCAAAACTGGCTCCAGCTCAGAGGCTCTTATTATTCTAAATACAGCCCTGGTCTTGATCTTGCTATTTGTTCTCTAACAAACCTCTGAGGCCCTCACAAAGCAGTTAGATTTATAATTAGACATAATCCCACTTAAGTTGACTCCATTTACTAATTGGAAAATGTGGTTGCACTCAGTGGATATGAATACTTGGTCAAGGCCCTGCACATGTACATCAAATAAAGAATAAATAATTTCTTCATCTTCAGACGAGCAGGAAGATTTATCCGAAAAGTTCACACCAGGTAGATTTCCTCCATCATCATTGATTTGTTTTGTCAGACGACCCTGGATTAACATGGAGCTCATTGTTTTGGCTGCAGAGTTTGTGTTGGTTCTGGACGCCACCGACTCCTTCCTGACAGACCGAGTGATCAACCTCCCCGAGGAAACGGTACAAGACCTCGGCTACGAGCCGGAGAAGTTCCTAAGCCGGCTGGCCATCTACAGAGATAACACCCAGGAGGAAAAATCGGTTCTCAACTATTTTGAGGAGCTTGATATCATCCCTGTGCTCTTGGGTAATGTGATGGAGGACAACGTCCTGTGTAGAGATGCGCATACTATATTAATATTTTTATCAGTTCCGATACTGAACAAAATTCTTGATCAGGTATTGGTGACAATGTGCCCCATTCATAAGGTCAGATCTAATCAGTCCACACATTGTGCTCTGAGTGACATCATGCTTTATTTAATTTACAATTTGCCCCTTTTGAACCATTAGAAAAAAAGTTTGTTGCAGTTTATGTTTACATGTTTGACTAACATAGTCAACCTATTGTTTTTATTGGTTTATTTATTTTACATTGGCTGTTATACTCCTAATTGCACCAACTGAACAAATTAAAGTTGTGTTGTTTTTACATGTTTAACCAAGCTTATGAAGCTACTGGTGTATTTAAATATACTGTACTGGTGCACAGTTATAAAATAAATTTTTAATTTAGTACATTTATGTCAGTTTTAAAAGAAACATTTTCAGTCAATCCAGCACTGTTTTTCTGTATCGGATTGCTATCCCACGGTACTAAACCTCAAATATCGGTATTGGGTGTGAAACAAAGTGGATCGGTGCATCCTTAATCTTGTGTGGGTGACTAAAGGCAGGATTATGTTGCTCAGTTAATTTCCTTGTGTTTCAGAGGCCACCAATGGCGAAGAACCCGCCACCTCGCTCCTGATGCGTAAAATCTTCATCACATTGGGCCTCCCTAGAACATACAGTCCCAGCCCTCAGGAAGTGGAGAGCGAGAAAAGGAGAATAGAAGAAGAGAGGATGAAGAAAGAGGCAGAGGAGAGGGCTGTGGAGGAGCGAAAAGAGGAGGAAGAGGCCAGGAGCAGGGCTGCACGCTGGGAGGAGTGGGTAGGTGGACATGATTCATCAGACGCACGTCACGTCAGTTAAGAAATCAAACTGCTTCCTGCCTGACGGTCTATGTGGTGCACAAGAGATGCATCAGATGTAAATGTGAGACAGTTGTAATGTGAATTACTTAACCTCCACATTAAGTAATTCACACCTCCACATTATTTAGAAAAGTCCTGATTGTCACCCTGCGTCTGCCGACTGTCAGCCTTCAGAACCCTTAAACACCTCCAGTCCGATGTTTGTGTTTCAGACTCAGAGTTCAGAGGAGGCAAGGATGCTGGAGGAGATGCACATGGACAACCTGACTGACCAGATGAGAAGCTATCTGATGAAGAACGTTATGCCAACGCTGGGAAAGGGTCTGATCGAGTGCTGCAGAACTCAGCCGGCTGAGCCCCTGGACTTCCTGGTACTGCTCGGCTTTAAGTCGGTCACTTTTCTGAACGTCTGCTGCTATAAGGGAATCAACATGGAAAATGAGCACGGGCAAGATTGTAGGGAAAAATTTAATCTAATGGGAGTTATTTTCCCCCATTAGATTTCAATTTCCAACTGATAAGAAAAAAAAAGGAAGATATATTCGTCAACAGCATGAACAATTCTTCTTCTCAGCTGCACATTATTTTTGAGGTTGAATCAGTCTAAAAGACAAAAGCTCCTGTCTGTAAGAATTGAAGCTGGTTGAAAGCTTCAGAGTTGTTAACAATCTGACTCTCAGATGCCAAGAGGAATCTTATTCTAATGTTCTAACTGAGACTTAAAATTTTATAATCTAAGAGTGGAGAATTGGAAGAGAAATTATATTTTCAAAGATTATGAAACACAAGAGAAACTATCAGCATTTTACTAAATACTCTCAGGTTAAGTAAAACGACCTGTTTGGGTGTGATATGTGCTGTCGTTGTTTTCATGGGTCATAAAACCTGCTTCCCTAGTACTCATATCTTTGGCTTAGAGACACATCTGGAATCAGAGGAAGGCACTGATTATGCCCATCACTAAGGACACTTTAAAATAAAAGTTTTTTCTTATGGGTTTTGGATGTCTGGTCCTTCTTTGCTTCTGATTTAGGACCAGGTGAAACTCTTAGGAGAGTTGCTGAGGACATAAATGCACATCTGGGTGATGAAAAACAAAGCATTAATTATTTGAGGAATCTGACAGGGCAGCTGAAGTGATAAGAAGAGTAAATAATCTTTGTAATTGAAAGGTTAAAAAGCAAAGCGAGGTTTATTTCTGCTCCATGATGCATTTTGGTGTGTCTTGTTCCAGGCGGAGTTCCTGTTCCGGAACAACCCGCATGACCACCCCCCGAGTATCGAGGACTCATCTGAGAACCCTGATTTTCCTGCGCCGTTTGATTAAACTGAGCATTTATTTGTTGAGGGAAACCTGGTTGAGTCGCGGTGTTTTTCTCTCATCGGATGTGAGCAGTGTTTGGACTCCTGAGTACTGGCCGTGACTGCAAAACAACCATTTCAACGTGTGCATGAATCCAGAAGCTCATTACAAAGTTAATTTGTTTAATGAACTCAGGAGCAACGACGCTCCAGTCATAGCTGCTCGGATTTGACTGTAGATATCTGGGACGGAGAAACGGTACAAAAGGCAGCTAATTTGCAGGTCTCTGGAGTTCCCACTCACAGCTCCAAAGTGTTCATAATTAGCCGTATCCAAAGCCCAAATAATTTCATTGAGCATAATCGCTACGCAGGGAAATTAGAGAGAAACACTGTGACAAATAACACAACATGAAGAGAAAAGAGCAATTCACTTTCTGTAATAAATATGTTGACACAATTTTTGAACAGCTTCATGAGTCTCTGTCATCAACTTGTTCCTGTAAAATAAGTGTTTGTTGTAAACAACACACCATACATTACCTTTAATGAGGTAATGTATGGTCATTACAGCCAGTGAGCCAATTCAGCACCTTTAAAATGTTTGGCGTGTCACAACAAACACCTGATACCAACTGGCAACCACAGTGGTGGAGACATGGTGATAAGGGCTTGTTCTGTTGCCACAGAACCTGTGTGAATAGAATAGAATAGAATATACTTTATTGATTCCCAAGGGGAAATTGCTTAATATTGCTTAATATTATCTTTCTTAAAGGACATCTTGAAGATGTTCTTTAAAAAAAAGGGCATCCGTGGAAAAGATATGGTCTGAAAGGTTTCTCTCATTTTCCTCCTGCCGATATCTATACAGTGTTATGGTTGTTTTAGATGTGTCCCTTCTTCAGACTTAACTGATGAAACGAATTTAATGTTTAAATTAAACTTTTCTTTGCATTTTACAATTCTTCACACTAATCAGACCTGAGTGCATTTCTTTTCACCATTCTATTTCCAATAATCAAAAAAGGCTGCATGTTCAGAGAGCTGAAACTCAGCCAGTTTAATGACCCTCGGTCACCACTAGGTGTCAGTCTCAGATCATTTGTTGGGTGTTAGGATTATGACGGAATAACGTCCTTCTCAGGAAAAGATCAAATTGAAAAAACTGGCTAAACTCTTTGCAGATTTGTCTCTATGATTTCTCTATGTGAAATCCCAGGTTTTTTTTCATCAGATCTTTACATCCCATTTTCCTCAGTTGGACTGAATCCAGCCTCACTTATGCTGGTTTCCGTTTCCGAATAGGACCCAATCAAATGAGTAACATCCGTCACTAACATGGATAGAAACCATGAGCTCAGACTGAAAACATACCAACACCTACATACACACTTGCACAAGAAAGATGTGTTTGTTGCTTAGGAACAGTTGGCCTGCAGTCGTAACAAGAGCTTTGTTCCTGAACATCATGTTGTTTCCTCCGTTGTTGAGCACAGAAATGATTAAGTTTTCTACCAATATTCATCCTCTGTTTGGCTTCCAGAATCATTAAATAAGAAGTTTTTAAAGTCAGTGGAAATCAGAATGTTGTCTGTCGCACACTTCCCCTTTTCTCATGCCAAATTATCAAAACATTTGCAAGTAAACACATCTGAAGATAGAGTTTGACTTGCAAGTCCTAAATTATTATATGTGAAATATCTATGTTTATCTATTTTTGCCCTCAGAAGAACTCTGAGGGCAAAAATAGAGTATAGGTCCCGTCAGTTAAAACCAGACTGTTCATCTGAGCCCAACTTATTTCCATACAAAGAAAACAGCATCAAAAGAACAGCAGAAAAAAATAAATAAGAGCTTACCAGAGCAGGGACAATTATTCTATATAAAAAAATATATATATCATATATTCAAATAAACATATCTTGAACCAGAATAAAAGTAGAAAAAACTTGTTTTGCACTGCTCTTATGTAAAAATAGGAATAGGCTGAATATTTTCTGTTAATATTTATGAAAGACAGAACATGAATATACAACAAGCTCATGAGACGAGACAATACACAATACTAGGCTCAGGTTTCAAATTTCAGATCCAAATTCTGTATGAAAATCTAATCACTGTATAATTTTACAATCCATGTTGGACTAATTTTGACTAATCGATTTGTGTTTTTACTTCTAGCAAAACAGACTCATCACTCTACATAGCTGTACAATTCTGATGGTTTAGCATAAATTAAACCTATGAGTTATTTTTTCATAAACTAACAATTAATTTGAACAACCTCAAATGATGACCCAATCTGAGCACTAAATCCATCATGCACTCTGCTGCTGCAGTATCAATGATCACAGGCAGCTGGATTATAATCTGATCTTAATCCTTAAAATAAAACACTTCTTCCCTTTGAGACTATTAACCCTTTAAGGGTCTTTACAGCTCTCTGACAGTCAGGCTCTGTCCAGCTCAATCTTTAGCTTGGCACAAGCTTAAATCAGCTGTAGCTCTGCTCTTCTCTAACTTCATCTCCTGTCAGCTGTTTCTTGAAGGTTGGCAAAGTAACAAGGTGTCTGCAGGGATTCCTGCCCCGCTCTTCTTCACTCCTTATTTTTCTGGTTAGTGATTGGCCAGGTGTTACTCCAGCAAGCAGGCCAACAGGAAGAGAAGCAGTCAGCTCCATCTTTCCAGGCTGATGGTTCAATGTCCTGCAGAACAGCAGGCCTCTTGGTTAACCTGAGTCACATCTTAGTGGCCGTTTAACATCATCATGATTTCTGGAAAGTTTTTGTAAAAGACTTTACTGCTCAAAATATTGTTTTTCCTCAAAATTGAAACAAAAATGGTAAAGTAGCAGTCAGAGACCTTCACAGGGAAAAAAAAGTCTAAATATGCTAGAGGAAATTTCTCCAGCTGCATATCTAAATTTCTGGACACTCCAATGAACACTGTTGAAGCTACAGTCAAATAGAACAAACATCATTTTACCATAAACCTGGTTGGGCCACTGTTTCCTTTGCTGGAGTTAAAAGAGTTGTCCAATAGTCAAAGAACACTTGCAGAGTTTTAGGAAAACCTGAAACTAGCATATACAGTTTTTCCCAAGAAAACAATAAATACTGCACCCAACTTCAGTTACCTTTGTGCACACTAACAGGACTCTGCTGAAGGAAAAGCAGGCCCGTCAGTAAAAGCCAGTAAAAACCAGAAAATTCAATGAGTGTGCAAACTGTTTTCTGTATGTTTTGAATCACATCAATCAAACATTAAATTACCTGACATCATAATAACGCCAACTCAGCTTAATCTGCCCTATACTGTCATTTTCAGCTCTTAATTTTATTTAAACCCTTTTCATCTAATTCCTTTTGTGCTCATTTTTGAGCTATTTGACTGTTTAAAACTTATTTATTAGTAAATATCTTCTAATATTAGATAGGACCTTTGCTGTCACTGCTCCTAATTTTCAGAATAACTTACCCTTCAACATTAAATCTTCCCATAGCCTTGAACACTTCATATAACTCATTAAAACGTATTTTCATTTATTGGCATTTACATAAGGCTTGACATTGTAACCAACCTGTCCTGTCTGTTTAATTGATTGTGTTTTATTTCTATGTGTTTTTATCTGCGGTTTTAAGAATACTGTACAACATTCTTTGGTGCAGTTAATAGCTGTTTTTCAAGTGATTTATAAATAAATTGACATCGACATCGAATTGTTCCATCTGATGACATCTGAATGTTTGATGTTCTGTGTAGAACATCCTCAAAACAAATCAGTAAACAAGTAGAGCATCCTACACATGCTTTAATCGGCAGCACAAAATAAAAAAAGACAACCTATTGGTGAGTATTAACTTCCGAATCTTGCAGCATTGTCACCTTGTTTTAAGTTTATATTCACTTTTTGGTTTCTGGTGTTTAGTTTGCCCCTTCATGTGACAGTAAAGTTTTGAACCCGCTGAGAACACAGATCCAAGCTGTGAGTTTGGAGAACGAATGCAATAAATCAAAGGTCTTCACTGCTGCCCAAAGACAAGTGTGTGAGCACCCAGAGGACGCTTTGAGGGGCGGATTGGCCCCCGCCGAGCCCCTGCCTCAGGACGGATGGATGGAGGGATTGTGTTGACAAGGGGGAAAGACAAAGAGGAGGAGTAAGGAGGAGAAGCAGCCACACATTCAGCAGGGAGGCTGAGCGCTGCAGCCAGAAACTCATCAAAGAGCTGGAAACACCTCCAGCAGCCCAGCAAAAGCAGGATGCTCACATATCTGTGTGTGTGATGGATGGATGGTGTGTCGAGGGGATGTTTGGTTCAAACATTGTTCATTAGTAAACTACATGACTGTCCTGCCTGATTGTTGAGGCAGAATGTCAGATGGTGATGAGCGATTACTGATCCGACTGTCAGGAAAACTTCACCTTCTCTTCCTGCATGCTGGGATCGCATCTGAGCCAGTCTGTGTCATACAGAAACATTTCATGCACTCAATGTAGGCAGCGTCTTCATGTTTGTACCACAGTCACACGGTCTGGATGTTCAAAACGTCACTGGTCAGACTGGAGGGAAAAATATGCCAAGTCCTTAATGTATTTATTCAATACCCTTATCATAATAACGTATTCTTTTTCTCTACTAGCTTAACTTTCAGTCACACGATTTTAACACGTTGATGTACAAGTTGAATTGATTCAGAACTTAAATTTGCTACAAAGTTCTGCATTTATAGTACTAGCAAGACTTTTAAACACACTGGTTGACGACTTGGTCACACCAGTTAACATTATTGACTGTATTCATTACTTCTTATAATATCTATCTGTGTCTGGACTTCAGTTACAGGTGCTATGAGTTTTCAAAAAAAACATTATTGAGCTACACGAGTTAGGTTTTAAAAAATCTGAAGGAAACTTTTGAAAAATCACCTTCCAGAAAAAAATATATAATTATCACTGGCCTCTTTCAATAGAGTGTGAACTTCTTCTGGAAAGTTTCCATTTAGTTACTGTTTAATGAATTTTTATTTTAACATGTTTTAACTTGTCTCAAATTAGCATAACTCTACAGCATTTAAAAACCTTCAAACTTGTGTGATCACAAGAACTTTTTTTGCGGAAGTCTTCATCCCTTTATGATGATCAAGGAGTCTTACCACAAATGCTGATTTGCTCCCAGGATCAGGTTGGACCGGGTTCAGGCCCCGCAGGCTTCAGGGAGGGTTTGGACTGAGCAACCACCTCTGGGGTCAGACTGGCAGGAGGAGAGGAATGTTGGGAAGGTTCCACACAGACACCTCCCACTCTGGTGTGGGAGGGCAGTGGAGTGTCATGTGGGAGAGAGAGTGAGAATGTATTCATGTTTAGGTGTGAAGTTTGTGGATCCTCTTGGTCGTTCATCTGTTCTGCAGCCTTAAGACCACAGCAGGTGTGACACAGGCAACCTGATCAAATTATTGACATTCACGTATTATTATATAGATGTTTGGCTCATATATAATAATGTAGAAAGACATGACCTACAATACAAAGATGGAGGAAATCTGATAGAAAACATTGTCATGTCTACACACACACAGACACCGCACATGTGTAGACACCCTAAATACCATTTTATGAGCTGTTTAACAGGCCCCATAAGAATTTTTTTAATTTTTGATGGCCAAATTTAAATTCAATACAGTAACCATTAATGGAGACTATTTTTTTAGAATAAATTATTTTGATGATTCCCTGGTAAATACTCTGATTTGCCAAGAATGGCAGATTCAGCCACAATAATCTCAAACATTCTAGATTAAATTAGAAGGATGGTCAAAAGGCTTTTATTTAAGGCACCAACTCAAGTTTAATTAGCCAACAGTGGTGTAGCTATCCTTTCTTAGTGCGCTTACACTCCATAACACAGGAGGGCGCCTCCTTCCCAATGACAGGACATATGAAAAACAATGGCAAATGGATTTGGGTGCATCTGACTGATGGATTTAATGTTTTCCTAGTGCTGCAGTGAGCCTGAGTTGGAATGACGAGCCATATCACAGGAACAGGCACTGATCATGGGTATTATCTGCAGCAGTAGCAGATATTTTGAAAGAATCTCCAGTTTGTAATGGAAGAACAAATGAGCAGAAAAAAAGTGAAAAACTTTGTCAAAGTTTTTAATGATTCTCATTCATCCATATGCATTTACAAGTATTACTTTATGTATTGTAACATCAGTTTTCCTATCAGACAGATTATTGGAAGGAGTAATTTTGAGTCCACTGTTAGGTCTAAATGCAGCTGTTTTGAGATTAATGAACTCAATAAACTTTTTAAAGCCCAGAAACAGTAAATCCTTCTTAGTTTGCCTTTCACTATCTTTCAGTAAAAACATGTTGCATTTCACCCTGAGTGCTGATTCCTACGTTTCAGAGCAAATTATGGAGAAGAACAACTGGATCCTTCACGCTATCACACAGAAAAGAGAAGTACAATTTTTCCAGCCCATCCACACATGAGTAATATCTTTATGTGTTGAATGGCTCAGTGGGAACATTAGGAATATGTTATCATTACTTTTATTATTTGCATATATGCACGAGTCAGATGTTTAGATTCTTTCTTGTAATTTCAGATATGAGCATCACTCCATGTTCATCTCAGACGGGTCTCTCTGGAACCGGCTGGCGTTGGCGTTGCAGCGCTGGGTGATCTCTGCCTGAAGCCTCTTCTGAGTCTCTGACAGAAACTCATCCTGGTGGTCAACAGAAAAACAACACAGCCGTCACTGGTTTAAATGGAGGCGCTGTGCTGATAGTTTTAGGAGTAACCAGTCAGATCAATAGGGAAGATGTTCTTTTGCTCTTTTAACACTCTGTCTGTCCAAATTCTGTTTTTCACTAGAATTTATTAGACTTTTATTAAAACTATGCTGAAGATGAAGCTCACAAGAAAATCTATTTCAGATGATATTTTTTATCTAAATAAGCAGATGAAGAAAAGCTAAACTCCATGTTATATTGTCAGCAATATGTGGCTTAAGTTCTGGGAATTTATGTAAATTCAGGCAGCATATACTTTCTATGCTCTTCAGCTTTCAAGCCAATTTAAGTTAAATCAGAACATGACTGCTTACTGGCATTCACTCATAAAGGTCAGCAACAATTTTATCTGTTCTTTTCACATTTGCACAGAAATGTTTGTTTCTATTCGCTGATACTCGACCTGGGTTCAAATAAAAAGCCATTGAAGAGACCCTCAGAAAGCGTGGAGAACTAATTAAGACGATGTGAAGAGATTACAGAAACCAGCAAAGATGGAGAGCAGATTAGGAATGTTAAACTATAGATTTACTGATTTGAACAGGTTTTAATCTCAACTTAGCCTTTCAAAATAAGAGTTTTCTTATGTAAATCAACATCCTGGAGCAAAGCAGAGGTTTGACTCCTGCCTATCCCAAACTCCCCCCACACCTCCTCCCCGCCTCTCCTCCACCGTGGCGGTGGTCTGCAGCAGAGCAGTTAATAAAGAGATTGATTATCAGCCTGTCAGGAAGTGACAGTTGGACAGGGCGGCTCTGCGTGAATGACAGAGGGCACGCTCACCACGCAGCAGCCAACCTGACGCTCACACACACACACGCACACCCCCCCACACACTCACAAGGCTCTGCCAGCACAGAGGGTAGGTGGAGGATGTGGAAGAAGGCGGAGGGTGGATGGGTGAGAGGCGGGCATGTGGAGAAGAGAGACGCAACCTTCTGCCGGTAGAAGTGAGTGTTAATGTGTGTGTGTGTAGGTGGAGGTGTTGGAGGGGGTCAAAGTTCACAGTCGCCTCCTTCTGCTGCGAGAGATGCCAAGCCCTGCAGCCAAACGGGTCAGAGGAGATCCAGGAACACACACACACACACCCCGCTGGGCTCACACACAGACACACTGAGTCTGTTTCTGTGTTTCTGTGACTTTTCCTCTGAACAACAACAACACGACGAGTACTTAAGGGACTGTCAACAACAAATCTAATATATTTCTAAATTTAAATATCCTTTGTGGCATTAACTCGATGAATGCACTCATTTACTGATCATTACACCTGACCCTAATCAGTTATTCTGTTCCGTCAGTGTATAGTCAATGGGTTTCAGTTGCTCTGCTCACAACCTTGTTCTGCTGTTTCAATTGTTTCTAATTTGCTGTCAGTACGTTTCTAAACAGAACATCAGGTATAGGTAGGAAAAATCAAAATGGAGGCTCAATAACTCGGTTACCTCACTTTGGGAAAGCATGCCTATATATTTACTACACAGTGTTTAAGCTAATAAGCAAAAATAATCACTAGAGTGCTGCAAAAATAAACAGATAAATGGATGGGTGTTTTAAGCTAAATGGATTTGCACAGAAATCAAGATTCTTGAAAATCCAGAGTCGTAGAGAGTTGGCGTAAGTTTTGCAACCAGACACACTCTCCTGCTGTCAACACAGTTTTTCTGCTACTCTGGTTCAGCAGGTGGAACAATCAATACGTTAAGTACACAGAACCTGAATCTGAGCTGTTTACAGGCGGGGCAGAGGAGGAGACCTCAGATGGGTAGTTTCCCTCTGGCTGGGTGCCAGACAAACTCTGTGTTTGTTCAGCTCCTCAGCTGATGAAGACAACAGCCTTCTGCTGGCCTGAATTAAAAAATCAATACAGACTAAACACATTAATGCTGCCAAAGCAGAGGGTCAGGGTCTCACTGTGGCTCTCTTACTGGCAACTGAAAAACTGCTGCAATTCAAGCTAAATGCTTAACTTACAAATATAACCTTTTCATTGCTTTTATTTTTTACATGATAAGATTCTGTATGTACACAGATGCTGCAGTTTGTTTTGTAGAAACCAGTTTTGCCAAACTTGGAGCATATTTTAATCTGTTGAGGTGATTATTCTGTCTTCCTTCCTGAGCATACAAGGCTGCGTGAAGTCTTATTGTTTGAGTCGTTCCATGATGGAGTTTTATTATTATTATTTATTAAATCTTTCTGCTGTGTTACAGTTGAGTTTATGTTTTACAAATAAACATATCCGAATCATGTGGTTAGGTCCATCAACCACTGCACTCAGATTGTAACACTTCTGAATTTCTCCATTAAGTTCCTCAAAATATGGTTTTGGTTTTGTAAAATTGTATTCAAAACCTAAACAATTCAAACACCTTTCACACCTCAACCTTCTTCCACAGAAGCAAACACCAGCTGTCCTCTGCAAAACAAGCTCATTTTCAGACTTTGCGTGACATTAGCGTGTTAATATCTTGTTCTTTAAAGGACAACTGGAATAGAAAGCAATTATGGTTTCTTTGGGAGGATTTAAATACAAAGCTTCTTCTCTCTGGCAAGATGACTAAAAACAGTTTGGGCTAACAGTTTGGCCCAAATTGCCATGAAATGACAAACACCAGCAAATCTACAACAGAATGTTCAAATGGCCTAGTCAAAGTCCAGCTCTCAACTTGGCTGAAATGTGTGATGGAGCTGTGCAGAAATAAATATTTTTAAGCCTCAATGGTCTGAAGAGACAAAACAAAAAAACAAAAAAAACAAAACTGAAATGAAAGTTCAGGTGACTGTTTTAAATTGAGAGAGGTTTCAAGAACTTTTAGGTGGACTTGTTTGAGTTTGATCAAGAGATTAAACTTTTACGTTCCCCTTCCCTCTCTGCTCTTGTGAGAGGAAAAACTCAGGTGCAGCTCCTCTCTGCTTACAGCCAAACAGCAGAAACTCAGAACCTGAGAGCCGAGAAGAAACCGATTCTTCTTCCTGTCTGTGAAAACTCATCATCACATAACGAACAAGAGCAGCCGTGTTTCAAACATCCTCAAATTCTTATGAGACTGGTAGTCTCTCTGAATGTGTGCGTGCGTTAGAGAGAGGACGGTGATGATAAAAAAAGATGAGTTTAGAAATTCTCTGATAATTGGAGCCTTAAAAGCAGCTCATTTTTAACGATGTCACCACGACTGCTCGATGACAATTAATCTGTTTGCTGCTGCTTCCTGGCATCTGTGCCAATTACTTTATATGCTAATGTATGTAAATGACACCTCAGACGCCAGTCGAGCGCCATGCGTGCTGCGTATCCTCTGTATTTTTCTTTTATTCTTTTATTTTTTTCTAAATTGTTTTGTTGAGACTGATCATCAAAACATGTTCTTTAAATCTTGATGTGTATTAACACTCGTGGATACTGTTTTTTCTTCCTTTTTTGAGTTTTTAAATAAAACCTTGCAATTACAGGTAAGTGGACAGTTGGTGCAAATGATCACATTTTTTTTTTTTTTTTTGCAAAATAAGAGAAGTTAAAAAAAAAAATGTTTTTAGGAGGTGCAAAAGAGAAATTAGCACCAAATGACAAAAACAAAAAGTTTCACACTTTTAATAACCAATGACTAAAAGAACATAATGTATTTTTGGCTTACAATAAAACTAATTTTCATTTTGAAATTTTACCCTGACTTAATTGGATTAAAAAAAAGAAAGAAAGAAAAGCAATGATTGAGTTTATCCTGACAGTGTTTTGCACACACCTGTCTGAAAATAAAACTCAATCAGCAGGTGTGAACAATTGCAGGTTTGTACATTTGAATGATGTGTTTGGTTGTAAATGAGAAGACTTTAAAACACAAAAAATCTAAAAAGATTTTTCAGCTTTAACCGCAACTGGCACATTTAAATGAACAACTTTAACTGGATCAAATATCAGATACATATATTATTCATAAATGAAGACATGCACAAAAATAATTACATGCCTACATAAGAAAACATCCAGCAGCCAAGAAATTCTTATTTATGATTGTTACTTTTATGGCTAAATATTGGGGTAATGGCACAGAGGACTTCTAACCTTAAAGACTTGGAGTTCATCACCAAATATAAAATGCCAAAATAGTGGCAGAAATATGCAAAAAGCTGGTTGCCAATGAGAGAAGAGTTGGATGAAGAACCTGAAACAGCTGAAGTAGTTTGGGCATTTGCAATGAAGAAATGTAAAGTTTAATAGGGAGCAGCTAGGAGGACAAAAAAGACAAAGAACACAAGAGGTTGAAAGATCCATTTCTTTTTGACTTCATCATTAAGCGTCAGCTAAGAAGTTTAACTTCCACCAAACTGCCTTCATAACGACAATGTTTCTCCAAATGTGATATTTTTTTTCATCTGGCAAACTTATTAAACAAATGCAAAAGCTAAATCATTAAAAAATAAGATTTTAAAAAACAGCTTAATTCCTAAAAAGTATCAAAGTGAAGCTTGGAAGGAGTTACAACAAAAAAGTACTAACTAAAGTGATTCTGAAATGCATCTGTCTGCTATCATGTTCTGGCAGAACTTGATGGAGAAATACTGAATCCACAATATTTAAACTTGCTCTGAAAATAATCAGAGAGAAATTCCAGCAGGAAGTCAAATTTCACATTAAAGTTTTTTTTATTATTCCATTCCTGCTTGTAAACATCTACAATGAGATTTCATTAGGAATTTGTCTCAAACTTGTGCCTTTGTTTTTTTTATAATTTATACCAAAACAAGTGGTTTGAATATTTGAGAATTTACCAAAAATTGTTTGCAAAAGAGTTTATTTTTGAGTCGAAGAGCTCAAAAATGACTACAAACTTAAAGTCACAGAACAATTATATTGGGACTCTAAACATTCAGCATTTTACTCTGGACTCAGGTCTGAATCCAAATCATGTTTCAGTCTTCCCTGATGCCTGAAACATGTTTCAGCAGAAGATTCAGCTGCTCTGCTGAAGCGCCGACTGAAGCGACTCTGAGTAAATGTTAATGCATTCACTCCGAACAAATTCATGCACCCCTTGCCTTTCCATAAGTGGCAGCAATTACCAGCTTTTCTGCCGCTCGTCTGCAGCAGTTCCAGCCCTCGGACTGAAGATGCCACTGTTGGACACCGAATATCCCCTCTCCGTCTGCGCGAATACGTTTTTATGTTCATCTGTGACATGCCGAGCTGTTTGCTTCTCTTTTTGTACTCAACATGCTTGAAGTTTCAACAATGCAGAGGAAACAACAGACAAAGAGACATGCATTAATCCAGCTGAGTGATCGTCAGCAAAGAGAAAAACAGTGAGGAAAAGTCAAAGTTTCTAAATTATATAGTGGAATTTAATTGTTGAGTGTTAAAACTGGATCCTTGTGTCACTCTCCACATGAAAGGTCTCTCTTTTCTTGATTTTGTTTAATTTTTATTTGCAGCATGAACCCCAGCGAACATGACGAATTGTAGAAAGATCTGAGCGTTGCTGCAGATTTGAGGTTTATATTTCAGTAACCACATATTTTGTTTTACAAACGAGGTAGAATAACAATGCAAACATTTATGCTGCACTGTCCATCTCTACAGCAAATGAGCAGCTGTGATTTCAAGTTTTATCTGGTTTAAAATAAATTATCGTAACTCAGAATAACTCTGAAGCTTTCACAAAAACTTATATTGGATATAAGACCAGAAAAAAAAACAAAAAAACCCTGAGCATCCAACACTGCAGGAATGCAGCTTGATTTACTTAGATTTGGTTTAATTGTTCTGTTTTTGTGCTGTGATTTGAATTCATAGCTTTAGATCTGTAAATATTCAGAGAAAGAAAGAAAGAAAGGCTGTTTAATTTTCCTGCAGCAGCTCAGAGGAAAAACAAACTCATAAATTGGAACAGGAGCTGAAAACTTTGGTTAAATTTGTTAAGGAATTCAAATTCTTGCTCCCAGGAGTGAAGGGAAATATGCAGCGTGATTGTACTGTGCAAGTATTTGAAGTGATTTTATTTGTAAAGGAATACACATCGGACTCATCTAAACTTGTTAAGATGGATAAACAATTATTTGACAAAGAAATGATTGAAAGTGTTGAAGAAGACAGATTCTAAAATAATAGAAATTAAATACATTTTGAGTTTGAAAAACAGTGCAGAAGTTTTCTTTGCAGAACAAACAAACATTTTATTTTCATTAATGAATCACTTTTGAATAACTGACTTTTAAAATCTTACATCAGGCAATAGAACACATTTAAAACAATCTATTATAAATGTAAAAGAAAGAGCTCAATCTGTATTTCAATACGAACATTAAAGTGGAGAGATAAAAAGTGATTTATATTTTTTATAATTAGCTGATATGAAGTTATTTGTTTTTATTTTTCTGCTTTATTTTTATTAAACAGGTAGACAGAATAGATTACTAAAAGTTTCTCTGCTTCGGACCTCAACGACTGGAGTTGAAATACCGCAGCTTTAAGTGATATCTCACTGCAAACATCCCTTTGTCCATAAACAGATTAGATTTTGGATTTATAGATTTAGTTACATATTGCAATCATGTGCTTTAATTTACTGACTGAAAGAGCGTACAGCACATTTTGGCAGCGGAGTCAAAGTCCTGGATGATGCGTTCACACTGATCGACTGAAAAATGTTAACACGTTTGACTGCAACTCAACTTGGGTTGATTCGAGTCGCTTTCCCTCTCACGTCTGCAGACTTTATTCTTCACCACTTCTCACACTAACGGACCTTTATGTTGACTCACCCTGCCGACTGACCGCAACCGGTGCAGACTGATGCAGACATTCCCCGACTAGGAAACGCATCAAACCAAACATTTCTAAGTCAACTAGAAGAAAACGGTTGGAGAACTAAAAATCTTCGCCTAAATGGTGGAAAATATGAATCTGGTGGGCTAAAGAGAAGAAGTCATGTACTGAAGATGGCCGGATGAAATTGGGATTAGGAATAATAAATCTGCATTTGATGCAGGGATGTTTGTTTGGTCCATTCTCAATGAAAAATCTAATGATGGGTGGCTTAAGTGGTATTTTCTGTCTTATCGGTGGAAAGGAAGTATTTTTTGGGATTATATTGTTTCTATCCATAAAACAAAAAGCCATTTCTATATTTTTAACCTTTCCGTAGTCACATTTCTGTATTTTTTTTAAAACCCAAACAGAGACACCCTGACTCCACCTGCCCCCATCCCCTCTGTGCTCTCAGCGTTTATCAGCGGTAACTTTCTAATCCCTGTTTTTAGCAGCAGCGTGGAAAAGCCAACACTCCTCCATGAGATTACAGACGGCCCTGGGCTGCTGATTATCTGAAGAGACCACTGCAGAGACCCCCGGCCAATAGCACTTTCAACTCTGTTTAATTGATCTTCACACTTTTACAAGTGCAACACCACAACGCCCCACCACCCCACTGGAAAAAAAAAAAAAAAAAAAGATCTGCTGGTTTTGGCTGCTGGATGTTGTTGATGCAGATAGTTCTTCAGTTTCTTTGACTCTAAAAATGGGCATAAATGCTTTTTATCTCCAAAATGATAATTTTACAACAACTACAGTCTGGGAGTGATCTGTTTGGTAAAGATGAGCTAAAACTTCCTGCATGCTCACTCATATCAAAAAGATATTATTCATCAGATTAGAAAACCTGCATAACTTAAATGTATGATGGTGTTTCAGTGGTGCAGCTACATCAAAATAGAAATTAAGAAATAATTAGGGGTAAATGAAAAGACTTCCCCACTCAAATGCCAACAAATACTATTTCAAAACTCACATTACTTGAAAACAGTCAGTGCCTACCAGTCTTTTCATCAAGTATAAAAACACATTTATAACAAGGTCTTTAAACTTTTAAAATTATTAACAAGAACCCTCAGAGAAAACCTTTCTATAGGGCAGAATATCAACGTTATTATAGAGGAATTGCAGATGTTTACACATTTGCCAGTGTATGATAGAACTGCCATTCAGATTTTCTGACTTGGGTCAAACAGTTTCAGCATCTTTACAGAAGCTTCTCACAATAGTTTAATGAATTTTTGGGACATTCCTCCAGACACAACTGGTGTAGTGGAGAAATATTTATTGACCACTCTGCTCACAGAGCGGGGCCCGCCAAGATTTATTAGAATGACATTAGAGAAGCGAGACAGGAAAGCTCAAAACGAGCTTTTTTTCCCCTTTGGCTACTTTCTAACTAATTTGGTGGGATGTTTGGTATTATTGTTCATTTGGAAAACCCATTTGTGCCCAAATCTTGACTTCCTGGCTGATGTCTTGATATGTTGCTTGAATATTTCCACAGGTCATGTCCCCAAACATGAAGGCCTTACAAACTATAAGCTGGCTTTTCATGATACTGTCATGATACGTTTTGAGTCATAACCTCTTTCTTGCTGAGTGACCTTTCAGTCTCCGTTGGTACAGATCTAGATTCACTCTGGATAAAACCACTCTTTTACTAGCTTCAGCCAGAATCGTCTTCAAGGCCTTTTGTTCTTGTCTTGGGCATTAATCACAGATCGTATATCAAAACACACTCCTCTCTGGGAAGCAGAGGATGATTTTATGAATTAACAAATCAATGGAAATCTCATAAAGCCATAACAATGTCATCTGACTTTCCAAATTGTTTAATTGCATAGTAATCTTAGTATATGTAAACTTCTGAATTTGAAGAAGGCCACATTCATGGAAAGTCAAATTCTGTCAGCTTGTCAAAAGAATGGCTGTGGGAAAAGAAGGACCTTCTCCAATCCTGACCTGATTCCATAATGTTGGACAACTTAACATGTGTTTACAGGAACAATAAGAAAAAAGTAATATTTGAAACACTGCATACTTCATACTAGAAGGTTTTGTGTTAGTAGAAGGAAAAAAGACAGTACAAACTGGGAAAATCATCATCACAGTTCATGGAATGTGGTTCAGTCAAAATAATTGTTATGGATAAGAGTAGAAAAATGCCAATGGAAGTGACATAATTGTTTTTATTCTTTTTAAGTCATATATCAAGTTTTTCCTCATATTTTTATGTAACATTTTATCTAATACGAATTGATCAGCTGAGTCTTTCTGTGAAGACATAAATCATTGGCTCTGTTGAGGTGAACCAGGGGACAGCTGCAATGAAGCTGAAACTACAGAGCTTGACTCTGACTGGCTTCCTGTCGGCGCTTTAATAAGATGTCTAACTACAGTGCTCTTCACGGGGAATGCCAGGACACTAGAGTCTGGTGCCAATTTTGCCCGGAACCACAAGAAGCACGGAGGAGTGTTTGGGATGAATCCCCTTGACCTCTCCAACAGAGTGAAGGGGATCTGGCATCTGCTTTAATAAGGCTGCCCACTCCCCAAGCTGTGGATCGGGCACCGGCGCCGGAGGGGAGGTGGCAGAGGTAACAGCTGGCTGCGGCCAAGGCGTCATGGCCGTGGCATGACCACAGATTTATTGGCTGTGTCCAGGACTCCAGCTGATCCTGTCCCAAGGTTCCTGTCATGCTGATGTCTTCATCACTAAGTTGAGCAGACAGATCCAGCCTGCCAGCCAGTGAAAGTGACAACAAATCCAATTACCTCCTCTCCATGGTGCCCGGTCCAGGCTGTGGTTTGGGGAGGGAAGAGGAAGGGGTGGCTGAGATGTTGTCCTGCTTGGTGCAGGAGGTGTCAGAAATTTCTCACTTGGTCTACTGCAGCAGAAATATTCATTCAGAGACTGAGAAGGAAAAGTCTGTCTCAAGTCAGGCAGGATGACACCAGCAACAAAAACCTGGTCAGCAACACAGTGACCATCTGCTGTTTAACACCAACATATGGCTTAAGCTTTGTTTAACATCTCCACAGCAGAAACACCAGCATATTCTCCGAACCTTTGATAAATGAGAAGCTCTGCAGTCAAACTCATCCAATCCAAGTTCATTTTAGTGTTATTCTTCAAAAATAGGTTGAGAAAATGACTGAACCTTAGTAGGAAGGCAGCTTGAAAAGCATCAGATACTGCTGACTCTGGATAGAAGCTGCAGTCAGTTCAGATCCAGGTGAACATCTGAGCCAATTTTTCCATTACTGTTCCCACATCAATTCAAGGTCACCTCATTTTTCATGTTGTCTGTGGAAATCAGTGACAATATGATCCATCTAATTTAGGATTACTCTAAATTAGAAGCTATGTAGCAGTCCAATGTAGTGATGATGTCAAAAAGAAATCCAGCACCTATCTGAAAAATCATGACATGCAAAGATTTGAGCATGTACTTGGGTCTGGAACAGAACTGTTTTCAAGTTTGGGGTGAGTATGGCTCCTCTGTGGGAAGAGTAGCCATGTTGCAGTTGGAAAGATACAAGTAAGAGTTCAGCTTCCTCCCCTGCCACTTGGTGTATGGATGTAGGCACGATTGTACATTAGACTGGGTGACTATGGTTGCCACCCAGTCTGGACTAGAAAAGCCTAATCACCAAATTCTGAACTAATGTTCCAGGTTTTCACTACCCAAATCATAGCAAACATAACATTTTTGTTTAATAAAATAAGCATTGAGCTTCAGTACAGCAGACAGGCAAAAGCCAGAAACCCAGATACACTTAATACACCAGGTATGTGTGTTCTCCTTCTGCATGTGTGGGTTTTCTCTGGGTACTCTTCTTTCCTCCTGTAGTCCAGAAAATACATGTTAGATTAACAGGAAGTGCACATTTCTCTAGTTGCGAATGTGGTTGTTTCATATCTCTGCATTGGACTGTCAATATGTTCCTCAGTTCTCACCTGCTTACAGGAAGAGGGACCACAGCCAACCCCCCACACCAAACAAGCCCTCACCTCCTTATCATAGTTTGATATTGATAATGATTGTAACGTGTTATTTATTTCACCTGATGTTATTGCGCATTTTCATATTTTATGTTTTTATTTCAGTCTGTTGCATGTTTCTTTTCTACTTAAGTCAAAACAAGAAAACAATCTTTTGAATGCTCCTTAACTATGAACTAAATGGATTAAATTCTGCTTTTGTTTATGCATATAAATGTTTACTTTAATATATTCTATGAATGAAGCTGTACAGGCTGATTTTATTAACTCTGTAACAAAATTCCAGGACAGAACATGTTAAACTCTCAACTGCTCGATGTTGAACTTTACTCATCACTATCGACCTCCATTCAGGAGGAGTATGACAGAAGATAAAGTAAAAGGCTTGAAACTCCGGTTCTTCCTGAACTCTAAACTGCAGCAGTCTTTGCTTATCTTCCTCAGGTTCACTTTCAGTCACTGACTCCGGTGGTCAACCGGAGAAGATCACTCAGCACTCAGTCTCCTGACATCTCTCCATACAGCGACGGGATGATCGATTCAGGAGAGCACAGAGAGCTCGGGATATTTGGATTGCATGCTCAGAGAGCTACAGGGGCTCTCACTTTTTGAAGGTGGTTGAAGTCTTGCCAAAATATTTCATATTCATAGTTAAATATTCAGCACACATAGTGGACAGGGGCAATTTCTGCAGTCAGCCCGCCATTCACAAGTGAAAGGGATGTGGCTTGTGGATGAAGGGAGAGAGAGAGATAGACATGCATGGGACTTCATGGTAGTCAGATGAGAGGCTGCCAGCTGCTGATGGGTGACTGTTTGAGCGTGGCGCCTCAGGACATGCCCGCTGAAAGCCGATGCGATCCGATACCCCCACTTGTGCTCAGCTTATATACATATGCCCCCTCTTATGCAGAGGATACCCATATCAATTGCAGAACTTTCAGTGTTTTGGTCATTATGCCAAGTTGTTTGAGCGAGCGTGTTGCATGTCTTAGTGGGAAATGTGTACTTACTGGGCTATGACCACTGAGAAAATTCCCCTCTGCATAAAACTACTGTGTGGCTCTGCAAAAGTGTTGATATGACAAGTGTTACAGAGGAGTTGCTGAGCGAAACAAAAAAAACACTTTATCAATCAAATCAGAGGAAGTTTTTAAAAAAGAACGCATTAGCAAATTAACTGAATATGTGCAACTCTACAGTATAGAAAGCACTAAAGCCTTGTTTATAAAAACTGAGATCAGCACCGTTAAAGAACTAACAAGGGTCACACAAGAAGAATGCTACTGAATATGATATTTGAATATTCAATAATATTTGAATGTGACTCATTTGAATATGACTCAATGTTAACAATTTATGTAGGATATTTGGTCTCAAAGCCGAGACCATAATCAGACCAAGCAGTTAGTTTAGCCCTTGAAACGTAAATATCTCATCCATCTAGAAATTATCTTCCACCTAAGGTTCAGTCCCAGATGGGACAGATCCAGGAGAAAAATTCAGTCATTCTTTTCTCCATTAGCTGCATTTCCATTACAAATGTGTAAAAAACTTTGTCAACATTCTGCTAATGTCGAAAAAACACAATTTTGCATTTGCGGTGTTTCCACTAAGTAAGAAACACAATTAAAATCAGACATGAATACATTTGTTCCTTCGATAATTCATTAAAAAAACGTGCCGCGCCATCATCTTCATACTACTTCCTGTTGTCTTCTTCATCTTTTCCACTAGTACTACCATACGGTTGTTGATCACATGACTTGTGTAATGCCAAAAAAAACTTGTTTCCATTGAGGTTTTATGAAATTTCGATACAGCCGAAAATCTACCTCATCCTAGGAAAAAAACTTTTTTATTTTGCAGACATCAGTTCCTGTTCAAGTGGAAATGTTGATGTTACATTTTGGATGTTTTCTCAGGATAGAACATGTCACCCTTTTCTGGACTGTTTGGAAATGAGTCTTGCTGTGATCGATCAGAACCGGAGCACGGAGCAGCTCCACTTACCCCAGGACTCGAACCAAGCCCTGATCCAAACCCATCCCGCTCTTCTCTTGACTGCACACTGAAGTGATTATACCCCCAACTCCGTACCCCAACCTAGCACACACGCACACACCGAGACACGCTCACGCTCAGAGGGGCTAATTAAAGCTTTAATATGCAAATGAGAGCCGCAGTAAATTACACAGCTGGCAAATATGCCTGTTTTTGCCTGAAAATACATCAGGAGTGCAGTGACGAGTGTGTTGCTGCAGTTGTTGTTGTTGTGTTTGCAAAGAAACAGGGGATCACCAACCCCCCACCCACCCAGCTACCCTTCAGCTATTCCACCCCCAAGCCCCCGTCGCCTGCTGGAGAGACTCAACTAGCTTTGTCCCTTTCAGAGGCATCAAAAGGAAAAGTCAACTCTGATTCCAGATGTTGGATAACATCAGAATACAATGCTGCACTGGTATCCCCTCAGTTAAGCAGCCACAAAAAAGAATTTCATGGTTAAGTTTTCATATTTGTCCTTACTTGTATTGTCCAGTTATGTCCACATGGTATCAAATGTATAAATTGGGTGTGTTTAACAGTTAAGAGTGTTAGAAAGCCTAGGAGCTTCGTAAGCTCCTAGGCTTAATGTCAAAGCTTCAAATTGTAAAGTCAAGATTCTTTTAAGTTATGTTTATTACATGTAGCATTTTATAACAACTCAAGATAACATATGAGCAATGGGTTAGTCACTCTGAATGGCTGATGTAGGATAGGTAAAGCAACACTCCAAGTATGTTTTTGATGAGGGACTGACACTAACATAATATACAACTAAAAAAATATTGTACACAATATACCCCCTTTGGAAGTGTCTTTTAATTCATCTGGTAAGATAAGAAGTTGCTCCATCAAGGTGACTGAGTCCTGTGAGCCTTGTTGTGTACTGCAGTTTCAGTGCAGATCTGAGAACAGTTTCATTTCAGATCCATCCATCTGCTTGGAGCCCACTTTGTTGCCACCCTCCGAGGCTTTGCCGTGAGACTTGTTCTGCGTGGTTGCTGCTGACTCCCCTGAGCGGCAATGTCATCATGATACAAGCTGCATGCATGGTCGGGCTGTCCCGTCACCCAGCCGCCCTACTGGGACAGGATAAGAACCCAGAAACATACCCAGAGACCCTTCTGTTTCACGCCACACCTAAAATATGAATCCATGCTTCCTTGTGTGCTGTATTTTCCTCAAAGTTCAACAAAAACACAACCCTACTCTCAGATGTCATACAAAGCAAGAGGCAAACTTGCAGAGTAGTCAACAAAGTTAAAAAATGGACATGATCTATCAAAGTTAACCCAAGCAGAGCAAGTAAGGAGCAAATGTCACAAGTTTCTAAAGGTAACTTTGCTTTGGTCGACAAACCATAGAGAAATGGGAAAAGGTAAACAACCATGTCAGAGAGTTTGTAAAGACAATCCAAACCAATGTTTGCAAGACGAAAAGCAGAACCGGTCAATGCCAAAAAAACGAAAAGGAACAAGAAGTCACAATGGGCCAGTACAAATCTCAATCTGATTGAAATATTTTGTGGAACTTTAGGAGAGTTGTGAATAGACAACTCTCTGTGAGCATAATGCTATGTTCAACTACTGAGTAAAAGTGGCCACATAATCCTGGAAAAAGGGGTGGGTTTGTTGTTAATAATTGAAGTTTTTTTTAAAAGTCTATAAGGAAATTGTGATTTTATTTTTGCCCTTAAGCTTTTAGACTAAAATGGCATAATTCAGCTTAAGAAAAAAAACAATTTATTAAATTAGATCACCATTTTTTCAGTCCACCAAGACCAATGAGTTACTGAATATCCACACACAAAATTCACTGCAAAATTGATCCCACAGACAAGACTATGCACCTCTCTGACATGCACCATTCAAAAGAGGACAGTTTCCTGCCTTATCTCCTAACTCTTAAGCTAACAGGACGTTCATGTTGGACAAATCCAAAGCCAAATATTTAGGCATCAAACAGGCGCCAAGGCCCCGTTGTCCAATGTGTGATTAAGAGCGTGTCGGGCAGAGGAACTTCACTTCATTAGCTGGTTCCCCTGATAAGGATGTATACACAGCTCCCTCTTGCAGTGGCTACAGAGAAAATGCCCCTCAGAAAAGGCTGCTTTCCACCAGGGCCAGGGAGCATGAATATTTTAAAAGGGTAAATAATTAATAATTAACAGCAAACAGGCCACTGATCAAATGGAGCAGTGTGGCAACAGACATGAAAACTCCGACTCTTGTAAACAAAGACGAGAGGACCCAGATTTCCTCTCCTTCTTCTACCTTCTTCTTCTCTCGCTCCCTAAATATGCGCATCCCCAGTCGCCCCCCTTCCACCTCCCCATGAAACCACACGCACGGCGGAACACACACAACGCACATCAGCAAGTGCCATAACCCCCTCCAACACTTATTTTCCCCAAATTTCCACGTATTCCTCTGCGGCCTGGGGAATGTGAATGAGCGGGAACACTTGATCTGGCCACCCGCTGCTTTCTGATGGAAAGATTTGGTTTTTAATACGATCGTCACTCCTCCCACCTGGATAGGCCACGGCAAGACAAATCCCATCTGTGTGGCTCCAGAACCTGCCACGGCTTAAAAAATTCCCTTATTACAACTCCCTTAAAATGCCCGGCCACACAAGCTCCCAACAACAGCGGGAATGCTAATCATATCTCTCGGCAGCTTTAGGGGAGGAAAGGAACTGAGGAATAAGATGAAGAAATCCCAGCTTTAATGACACACATTCACAGAAACATCCTCCAGAATCTGGCACATCTTTTCGCCTGATTTTAGCCAGAGGAGGCGTTTCATAAAAATCAGACTTAATCGTGTAAACAACACGCAGACAAACAGTAAACCTCTGCAAACAAAAATAAAACTACTCTGGAAGCTGTGCACGGATTGCCTTCAGAGTTAATTTTAAAGTAAGCATCCCCTTCCTTCGAGATTTTAATTAATGCTTTAATATGCAAATAAGTCAGCAGAGATAAAATCATGACAAACAGATGGCAAGTGTGGGTAATTATTTAGTAAATCCAGCAGGGGCATGTATTAAAGTTATGGCATCGTTTTCCTCAGGCCTCTGCAGCCATGGAAAGGTGTAGACAAAAAAACGCATAACATCACAAACTTCGACTCTACAAGAGACAAATCTGAAAACAACAAAAACCTGAGTAGAAATTCATAAAAATTCACCCGAAACTACTGGAGAGCTGAAATATAGAGACATAGTCACAACATTCCCCAACCCAAAATTACTGGCTTTTTATGCTTTCATTGTATCATTATTAGAAATTCACAATATAGCATGACAAAAACGAACCTTTACAGGTTCTTTAGGCTATTACCTTCAGTGAGAACTGGGGCAGTTTGTGAACAAAACATTTCACAATATTTAAAGGACACATGACAGGAGAACCTGACCAACAGCTGCACATCAGATTGATCTGGATTCAAAATGTCGACTCCTTATCCTAGCATAAATGATTGGGAAACAGTCAAGCATCCTTAAACACCCTTAATGTGTTTGAATGACTTGGGGAGAGCTTGGACCATTTCTAATCTAATGTAAAGTGTGTGAGTGTGTGTGGTGGGGGCCCTTTTTGAGTGTCAACTATTATTTTGAAGACGTTTGTCGAGGACTAAGGCCGCCATACGTGGGTTGTGCAGTAGCCCTGCACCACCATAGCACCCCTAGATTCCATCTCTGCCGTTTTGCAAATGATGAGGACTGGCAGATCTTAGCAGAAAAAGACCTCAGGCTCTGAAGTTCTTTAAATCTTAAAGCAAGGAACCCAGTCTAAGGAGTAGTAACTACATCAGAGGCTAGGACTTTAGGACAGAAGAGAATGGATTCGATTGCCATTTTTAGGTTGGGAATAAGTTACAATTGTAAGTGAAGGAGTTCCAGTATTTTGTAGTGTTATTTACATGAAGGATAGAGGGTGAATTTCTTATTCCCTCTATTTGGTCTTGGGTAAATGATAGAATATGGATTAACAAGCATTCCAACTCAGTTTAGTATTGGAAAGCAAACATTAATTTAGATTCTGTGAACTACGGCAAATTGAACTGCTAAGATCTAAGATATTCTCGACTGGAATAAATCGACCAACATTTCCAAGAGCCCTAGAGTCAACAAACTGCAGCAGGAAATCCTGACCACATTAGTGCCACCTACCAGCTCTAGTGGAGGTATGGGATCCACACCCAGATGAGACAGAGAGCAATTAATCCTCAGCGCCAGGCTGAGGGCCATCAAGCCTCCGAGCTTCACTTGGTTCTGATGGAGGTCCAGCCTCTGAATAAGACGACTCTCAGCAAGGAACTCAGCCAATGCCACAGCACCTTTACATAGAGGGACAGATGAATCACCTTCAAAAATTTGTACAACAAATATATTCCTCAAGATGTTTTCAGCAGCAGCAGTACAGAAAATCTCAGAAGACTGATGGAATTATCTACAAGAGAGTAGATGTTTAGAAATTATCGTGTGCTGTACCTTCACAGGTGATCTTGGTTTGGGCAAGGCCGAGATGCAACAGCGAACTGTTCACCATCAGTGGCTCCCTGATTATCTGGATGCCCTCGTTCCCCAGGTGATTGTCCCCTAAATCCAGGACCTCCAGGGTCTTCAGACCTGGCTGCAGAAACGGGGTTTATTAAATTTAAATCGCTGTCTGTGTCAGTCTTAAGAGTGTGCTAGTTTGGCGAGACTGAAAAGTTTGGACTTCCATGATTCAGCTGTGAATATTATTCCATTTAAAAATGTTTCCTCTCGTGTTAAACACTCAGAACTTCTGTTTTCTCTCTCCAGAGTCGCATTAGCATTGAAGGTTGATTAGCTGGTGCATGAAGCTGGGGGTGTTTGGTGCACGAGGGGCCCACGTCGCCTGAAGAGGAACGCGACGCCCACTCCTGGCTGCGTCCCATCGCCTCGCCACCCTCCTCTGGTCACTGCTCTGAAAAGAGACGGAGTACGGGGGTGGAAACACGCAGGCAGGCGACTGACAGACCTGGAGAGCGTCTTCTTTGGAGTTAATTTGCACCGCCGTGACAACAAACACGCTCCAGACCCTCCTCCCTCCCCTTTCTCAGTCCTTTTTCCTCACCAAGTTGAGGCACACAGAAGAGCCTCCACATCCGACGCATGGCGGGAGCAGGGAGAGCATCCCGGATGGATATGCACGAGGGATAATAGCAGACAATTAAAGAGGCGACTGCGTGGTTGAAAGCTGTCAAACGTGAACCCCACAGGGTTTAGAGTGAGAAGTTTAAGGGGAAGCGGGGAGTGTGAAAGAACCAAAAACACAGTATGTTTTCACACATGACATGGTGACTTTAAACTGGAAAACAACAAGAGCTCTGTGTAACGCAATCACCCCCAAATACTATCAGAACAAAGGAAACCCGGACATCGTTATCAAGACTTAAAACACAACTAATCTCCTGGAAAAAGTTCAAGCAGATGGGTTAAATACCACCGTCCCCATCCTCCATCATAATCCACATGAGCAGCTAAAGGTCTAATTATGGTCATTATGGCGTACTCCTAGAAGTGGCAGGTCACATCCATTATTTCATCAAACTGCTCTTCTTTTGGTAACACTGCAGATCATATGGCTCAGTCATAATTTCCACCTGTCTGAGCTGCACAATAGTATCTCACAAGACAAGAAGGAGCTGTTTATGTATCCAACCAAGACAGTTGAAGGTTATTCAAAGAGCCCAAGTAGGCGGACGGAAACAGGATTGAAAAATCTTCTCCTTGTTTTCCAGTACTAAGACCAAAGAAACACCAATTAATGTAACCAAACAAATCAGTCTCAGAGGATTTAAGAAAAGTACAATATCCCTTGACTACAAAAGTATCGTGATGTGGACAAACCTTTCGCATGAATTAACCTGAATAAATAAAGCAGAAGTCAGAAAAATGTAGGCATGATGAATGTAGTTTGAACACTTTTTTTTCTAGACAACATTTAGGACTTCCTTCGATACCTTTATTAAATCAATTCTTATTGCTCTGTGATGGTGCAAACCGGTGAAAGAAAATATATACACATTTATTATTAAAAGGCCTATATTTGCAAGGGTTTAGACAACACAGTGTTCATGCTCCTCACCAGAGTCTTGGCCAGGTGGTTCATGCCTCTCTCTGTGATTTGGTTGTTCTTGAGGATTAAGACTTTCAGACCTTTTGTCTGTCTGGATAGGCCATCACACAGCTCTTCCAATCCTGAAAAACAACCACTGTTTATTTGTAAGAGGTGTTTGGGTCAAGTTTGACTTTAAAGCGGTCTGTAAATGATGTTATCAGGATAGAGAAATGAAGGTTCCACCCCATCCAAGCTGGCAGTCTTAGCACTTGCTCAAAGTGCTAAAACTCATGAACCAGCCTTCAGTTTCCCATCTTTTCTCCCTGTGGCCCTCTGACCCTAGTAACTTTAGTACTAACCTTTCACAAATCCACTTGTGAGGTTTAATCTGTCATCATCTCTGTAACTTACCCGCATCTGCTAAAACATTGTCACTGAGCTCCAACGTCTGCAAAGTGTTGTTGTATCTCAGCAGATCTCCCAGCTGCATGGCGTCCTGGTAGCCGTTCAACTGGTTGCTGGAAAGATGGAGCTCCAATAAAGCTCTGTTTGTCTTCAAGGTGCGAACTACAGGCAATAAGAGGAGAAAGGGATTTAAAAATGATAAGAAGTACAAGCAGATGAAAGTGAGGTCTACAACTTGATTCAAATCTGAAACACTGGAACTTCTCCAAATGAGGCAGAGACAATCATCCACCTTTTACTGAGTGAAACAGGCGATCAAACCTTAATCAGGCAGTTAAATGTTCCTCAATATGAATTAATGTATCAGCAATCTTTTTCAGCCAGTAGTTGGGTCCTGTCAATATTGCTGCACTCTGTCTGCTGAAGGGATTATATGAGACAGTTTGAAGGGTCATAAAGGACCAGAACCAACAGGTTGTCTCCTCACCTTGGAGATAACTCAAATGTAGTTTCAATTTATATGTATTAAATCTGATCTACTGTGTCCTGAACGCCAACCACAAGGCCTCTGCAGTGGGACTTAGTGAACGTGATCATGAAAATGATTTCACAGCAGGAGTCCTGGCCTCCAGCAGTTCTCACGATGAAGAAGCAGTTGGTCTTTCGTCTCGCAATAAAAAAAGGTGAAAGCAGACACGTTACTTCTCAGAAGAGGTAATAGAACACCTGTCAGATTTCTGCATTGCCTCTTAACCACTTCTTTTCATGACTTTATCACTGTTTAGAAATGTATTCGAAGTCCAACTGTGTTTGGGGTATTTTTGTGTCCTTTGTGTTGTCTGTACTGTGCTGTCATTCACTTGTGTCCATGTTTTTGGACCCTTGCTGTCCTTCCACCTAGATCAATGCCACAGATTTAATCAAACCCACAGGCCTGCATGTGGAATGCCAACATTGTCATCAGGCCCAGCGGGGAGCAAATGGTGAAATCGGTGGGATTGATCCGGGCTGACTCCACTGCAAGCACCCAATCCGCTCTGATCGAAGGCAGTGATCCTCAGCTGGGATCCCCGCTGGGGAGGAAGGTGGAGGGATTGGCCAGGGGGCTCGGTAAAGGCATGAGCGATGGGGGGAGAGTGCGGGTTGTGAGTGGGAGGAGGAGAGCGGTTTGGTAGAGTTGAAAATATCAAAGAGATTCAGGAAGTGCCTGAAAACGAGGAGGGAAGAGTGGGCAGCATACTGAGTCCATTTGGGTCTGTTCTGCTCCCAGCTGAGCGGAGGCGACAGGCTCTGAGCATGACTTTGATTTTCATGTCCACATGAGAAGTCATAAACACAAACTTAATTCTTTCATTTGATGATCTGATCATGAAAAAAATATTCAAATTAAAATGTAGAAAAACAAACTATGCATGGATGTTTTTTGATAGATGTATTCCATGTTTGAAAACTAAACACAATAAATCAAATGGATTTATTTTCAGTTTAATATCATAGGCAAAATCAAAGAAGGATATTTTTATGTAAATTCAACCAAATTCAAATATTTTTTGTGTGAAATAAAAAATGGACTAAAGTGCTAATTCTTTCTGACAGTTGCAACATAAACTTCTCTGATTTCTTTCTTTCACTTTACATTATTGAAAATATTTAGAAGCTAAAATTAACAGTTTACTTGGACACGACATCTTCAATGAACCCACATATTTTTTTTATTGAATAACTTTCAAAAATAGACACAAACCATGTTGTTGCCTCAATGTGTTAAGGTTTACTCATCACACATTCAGGACAAACGGCAGACTGCCACTGTACAATCTGTCTGATTTACATCTGATCTATGCCTCTCTGTGCCTCGAATTAAGATGTGTTTAGGTGTGTATTTGTGCATGGATCCTTGCAAATCACTAAACTCTCTCTGTGTTGTGCTCGCTTGTAATAAATGTATTCATGCGGGTGTCTGTGTCCTGGCTGCCACAGCCTTTAAAGACATGTGCAGTGGTGCGTAAAGTGGCAGGTAAGAGATTAGGCCTCTAATCCTGGTCCAGACCTGCAGAGACGGTCACAGGTCAAAATCTGGTCCTGCTGACCAGAGAACACAAACACTCACAACATAAACACACTAGAAGCTCTTGAACTGGGTTGTTCGGAGAGTAAAAAATGTTTCAGCACATTGATAGTAACATTTTGTCTGAGCTAATGCAAAAGCAGAATCAACACAAGTTTCTCAAGGGCAGGGTTAGCATCCAGGTTACAGTTTTCCAGATATTAAGTCAAGTGCTAATGATCAAATTCATTAGTAATTGATCATGGTCAGATGTGACCATGCAGTGACCACACAATGCCAAGCTAGAAACACATCAGCAATCAGCAACTGTTTTCAATTTGGAAAGAGTAATAAAGGTTATTTCCAAAATATAGGAATTACATCATTCTAAACGTACAAGATTATTCAAAGATGAAGAGATAGCTTTCTAAGAGAGAAACGTCACAAGAATTTCATTAAGACCGCATCAGAGCGTGCGGTCTTAATGATTTTGGCTTGTTTAGAGAAATACACCTGACACCTTGCACTTACTGAGTCGACCATGAAGTTCTCTTTATATCAAAGCATTCCAGAGTAAAATGTGAGGCCATCAATCTGTCAGATAAAGTTTGATCCACTAAAGCAATGCTGAAAAGAAGACCGTTCCTTACCTAGTGTGAACAGCGACGAGCCACTGAGCTGGGCATTGTTAAGGTGGAGCACTCGGAGTCGGCTGGTCAGCAGAGCTTTAGATAAAGACTGAACCGGGTAGTCAACCAGGCACACGTTACAAGCATCCAGTCTAGATAGACACACACTCTGAAACCAGAAGATTAAGCAGAAACAGGATGGAAAATGGAACAGAATTGTGTCAGAAAATAATCTGCAGGAAGGGTAGAATTACATTAATTCAATCCATTAGTTCAAACATGTTATGAAAATAAATGTGTTCTGATTTGTGTCCATTTTTACACTTAATCCTTTGAGTAAAATTAGTGTTTCTGTATACAGTTAAGATTACACATTGATCAATATTGAAGCAATCCAAGTCAAATAAAAGAGCAAGGAATTTTCTTTGTTTCATAAATCACTTCTGCTTGGCCAATTTTAATTATCGATGTAATAAATATCTTGCACGACATTGCTATATGTAACAGGCAGCCTTTTCAGTTAATGAAAAGATAGAATAACGTCTATGTCTAGACTATGTCTAGCAAAACATAAAGTTAGCTAGACATACTTTCTGTGTGAATTGGTGACTGAAAATTGACTGTTAACAACTCCCTCCAGCATGCAATCCAGTAGGAACACCAAAGTGTGAAGGTTCTCTTTCCAAGTTCCCAGAAGAGTTCTCCTTTCAGATTTGCAAGATGGTTCACCTGCTTTCTTATTGACATGATGGTTCGCTTGGAGAATAGGTCAAATCCATTTCCTGGTTAGTTTATCATCCAACGTTTGTCTTCCAAGTCAAAATGTCCCAGTGGGAAACCAAGACATACTATATCTATCTCCAGTGACACTAAAAGAGCTGCTTGGAGAAATGGGTGCTTACGACATAAAGATAGCTCAGCAGAAAAGTGATTGGAGCTATTCTGTGCTTAATTCAGAGATAAGCAGATGTAATAAAGCTATTAACTTGTACTTTGCTGTCAATGCCGGTCCACTCTTTTCAGTGTACAGCAAAATAAAATAAGTTTGCCTTCCTGCTTTCTTATTGACGCAGCCTGAACTGCCTCGGGTTCACACACAGAGCTGAGATCTGGCTGGTTGTAACCTGTTGTTATCAGTTACATCCACTGATACAACCTGTGACGCTGCTTTTTTAATCCTCAGCAAGTTTGTGGCTGCATGTGTCTGCAGAGTGAAGACGACTTCTCACCGTGTTTGTCCGACCCTGCATCTTCTCTCCACTTAATGTATCACAAACTCACTTTTTCCAGATCAACATTATCCCTGTGAGAAAGCCTACATGGAAAGATTACTGTTCCACTGCGTCAGCCAACCTGCTTTATCAAATGAGCGAGGGCCCTCCAAGATGATGTTCCCATACTGCCGTTGTCAGAAATGTCAAGATATGTTGTGGATTCATAGTACAAAATCATATCCAACAAGGACGATGCTCCCTGGAAGAGAAAAACATAGTGAAGGGGTAAAATGAAGAAAGCAGGGCCTGAAATTTGACAGGAATGTTATGAAGTTTCTTTGGGAAGGAAAAAAAAGAAACAGTTTCTAATCGGATACAAGGAAAGGCCTGAATATGAAACTGTATTGGAACTGGAAGACGAAGACGGGGGAAAATAAGTTTTGCTCATAAAACTCACATTTTCCTCCAGTTGCGCTGCCTGCAGATTGATGAAATCAAAGTGTAGCGATTTCAGGACGACTTCCAGAGCTTCACAGGAGCGGTGGTCTAATCGCTCACCTTGATGGAGGCAAGCAATCAAAGACAAGATAATTGGGAGGCTGTTTGCTAACAGGCAAAATTGCACCGCTCTGAACATGCTTTATCCTTTTTGTGAAATGAGTATTTCAGCATAAAAAAAAAACAAAATCAGGACAAAACAACTTCCTTTATAGTCGGAGTTTACCTGTGTGTTTATGTTTTTCTTTTAATAAAGTTCTGAAACTTAATCAGAAACACAGAGGGAAAATAATGATGATAGCTCCGGTTTTTCATGATTGGACTTCCAAGATGTGAATGCTCGAGTGTGCATTGATTACTGTCTGCCTGCAGACTGCAGTAATCAATAAAAGTACCTGTGCACAACAGCTTAACTTCTTGCAAGAGATAAATATTTTCATGGTTCTTTTCCACAGGAAAAAAAAAGGATCAAAATGAAAAATGAAAAAGCACATCAAAGCCAAAAGATCATGTTTGAACTGATACTGTAACTACATCAAGCACTTCCAGTTTATTCTTCCTTACATGTCATTTTGTATTACTGTACATGTCTGCTAAAGTTAAAGTCACACAGATACATAGTAACACAGTGAGTACAAACATCCCAACATGTTGTATTGGACATAAGAAAAAGGAAAGTTCTCAAACCTATGAAAAAAATACAAAAGAAGCAGATATTTTAGAAGTTCCTCCTGGATTTCTAGCCTCCTTGAATCCAAGAAGCTCTTGGGATGAAATCCTGGTTTGGGCATTTCTATGTGGAGCTTGCTTACTTTTCCATATGCTTCATGTCTGCCATCGTTTTGCATGTTTTTTCAGGGTGCTCCAGTTTCAAGTACAAGAATAATTTTTCTTTAGAAGTCGTTGCATTGTTACAAAGTTGCAAGATTTTATTTTTATATACGGCAGAGTGGAGGTTATTTTTGAGGTTGGAATATTCATTTGTCTTGAGAACGGGAAGATGCTTGCACATTTTTTCTGATGGGATTGTGGAGTATCAGAGACCTTTGCTAATGACCATTTCATTCAGAATGAGTGATTGTCCAAATCAAACTGTTACTGATCAGACAAATTTCTGTGACTTTAAAGTATTTTAGTTTCAGCTTCTTCTAGTTTAAATATTATATTAACAGCTAAGAGAGAGGGATAATAATTATTATCATAACCATTTCCAGAGCACCCTAAACCCCCTCTGTTTTAACACTAATCACCTTACTGAAAGATGACAGAGGGAAGATAATAACATGGAGATCCTCGGATGTCGGACGTGATCAGTGTGTGACAATAGAGATGCCCATTGTGACTTCACTTACACCTTCACCCTACTGTTGTTTTATTAGGAAAGACCTGTGTTTTGGAAACACCATAAACAAACATGGAAACACAGAACTACTGTGTGAGGGATACTCCCTGGACAGGTCACCAGTCCATTGCAGTCTTTATACATCAAAGTTAATAAAAATAATGTAATAAAAATGTATAGAATTGTTTTAGGGTTCAAAGAGTATGACAAAGTTTTGACAAGCTCCAAGAAAAATATTTAGTGGAATTAAAGCTGTAGGTTGCTGTGGATGAAGATATTATGATAACACCAAAAATCAACCTGAATGTTGAGTCTTAGAACTGGGTGTGGAGTGTGCACAAAGCTTATGTAGTGTTTATTATTGTGATGAGAGTATATCTGTCTCTGCGTAATCTGATTGGCTTTCATGACTGTCCAAGAGGGTCTTATGCTGAGGCTAATGGTCCCTTTTCACTAGCGCCTTGTGGTTTGACGGTTCAGCTCTTCTCTAGACAGCTCAGGCACTTTTCTCTTACAATTGAGTAACAACTCAAGTGGGTGTCATCGTTATATGGCGGGCAGACAAAGAGTCCAAAAAGTTCCGCAACGTGATCTGTACGGAACACAAAAATGGAGACATGGAAGCTTAGTCCTTGTCTGACTAAAAAAGGTAGAGAATCAGAAAAGATTGCAGGCGGAGAAGTGCAGGGGTGTGTGAGAGTCCCTCTTGTCAGACTTCTGATGTCACGTTTTCAACCAGACTCGCTTGGAACACCAGCGTGGCAGGCTCTAAACCATAGAGATGTTTATCGTCAAAAGGGGCCTTGAGTCCCAATAATGGCGTTAGCATTGTTCTGGGGTGGCACCATCTTCTAGTGAGTATGTGCTTAAATGGCCTGGCCTTAGGAAGATGCTACACAGGTTGTGGGTAGGATGCAGGAGAGAGTCTCCGGTTAAAGCCTGGAGCAGCATTTTGATGGAACAAGCACCCCACAGTATGGCACAGTCTTCAGAAAAATCCTGATTGCAAAACACAGTTGGACCAATCCTTAATGAAACAACCAATAAAAAAAGCTAAAAAAACAAAACTATGAGGGGGTCAAAATGATATTTTAAAAAAAACAACAACTAACAAACAAGAAAATGACTAACAATAAAGCATAGAGATAAACCAAGTTTAAACGGAACAAAACCCAAATCAGACTGTAAACGTCCAACCCAAGAAAAAACATAACAAAACCAGACACAGAAATCACAAACCGTGACAAAAAAGGAGAATAATTAGAGCCCATGGAGTGCAGCAGAGGCACCATTCTGTTCTTGCCTCCACTAGGAGCTTTACTGGTAAATTTCCAGTCATAATCCGACAACAAGCCATAAAAGTAAAGCAATCGTGTAGTTGTAACTGCATATGAGGCTTTGGTAATGGAGAACAAACTCCTTTCTTTCATATTTTACTTATTCATGTATTTCTTTTTTTTACATTTACATTTTTGTTCAAACATGTGAAACATTTTTAAAAGCAGTGAGTCTGTTGTGAATGTGACATAAAGTCATATTTAATGAAGACAGAGTGAGGCGCTCATCTTACCTTTGAGATCCAGACATTCAACGCTGCCTCCTCCACACACACCCTGCTGAGAGAGACGGGGAGAGGTGTGAGGAAGAGCTGTGAACACACGACACACACACACACACCCCGACCCACACACAGAAATGCTCCATGCTCTCTTTCTGCACGGCCTTTTCCATCCACCGTGGCGGTTTGATCAGGGAGGCGCATTGGACGCCGAAGCATGAATTATGAATTTCACACAGTTTACTGCCGCCGTCGATGCTGGTGACACGGCGTCCTAATTAACCAGTGTATAATAATTAGAAACAGCTGGTCATCAGTTGATGTGTTCATTTGCTGGAGCCAGTGTTCCACATACATCTAATTTGACTGCATCAATCACCGGAGGTGGCAGATTTGTGCGGTGGTGGAAAACACGCTGCTTTCTTTTTTTTCTTTTACTGACAAGCAAAACAGGGTGACTGAGATCTTTAAAAAGCCTGTTTTACATAAACAAGAGCTTGTAAGATCATGTAGTACGTGTATGTTGCAACTGGATGTGGATTTTTATAGCTGTAAGCTTGCAAATGGACATAGAGATTGTAGCTTTAAATAAGGATTGATTCTGTAAATGTAGCTCTAAGGTGATTTCTGAAGTCATCTTTAAAAAGTCTGCACATCACTTTGTGGAAGCTCCAGTAAGGCTCCACCAGGGGGCTCCATTAGTGTGCAAATTGCACTAATTGTTTTTTTGTTGTTGTTTGTTTTGTTTTTTTTTAACTTACACTAAAACAGATTTTGCAGAATATCTTTACAAATTTATGAATTAAAAGCTATCCTGTGTCTATTTCTTTGACAGGTCGGATTAAAAACTGTGAAGTGGCCTTGTTACCCCCTTTTAAACCTTAGATTTTTGACAGCGTCTCCCCTCTGGATACATCTCTGGATTATTTGCAGCATGATTTCTTTACATTCCCGATTACAAGTCCCTGTTCGTAAAAACACACCGAGTATAAAAGGACTTGGAGGACAAAAGGATGGCGGCAGCAATGTTCTCCTGTTGAAATTAGACTGATCAATAGGACATAAACTGTTCTGTCTGTGTGTGTGTAATTGGTTGACGTGCCTGAATTTACCATGAAAAGATCAAGATGCACACACACACTCACAAGCGGAGTGCATGCACGATCCGCTTCCACTGTGACAGTTGGTGAAATTACTGATAAAAATATAACATGCGGGATTTGTGAGGCAGGCTTGACAGTATTTACAATGTGCTTTTATTTAGAATGATTTTCTTCCATTTAAATTCTATAATAAAATTTTTAGGGGACCCCACCCCTCCTCCATTGCTGCTGTGATTTTCGTCAAGGCAACAATGACTGATTAAAGTACAGGGATAGCAGTTGTAGGGAGGGAATACATTTTCCGACTGTTCATGGAAAAAAAACATTTTTTTTAAGGAAAGCCTCATTATCCTTTCATTGCAACCTTCACTATCATATATATGTTTTTTAGATTGTTTATTTATTTGTATAGTTTTATATTTATTATTTCCTCGCAGGCTAAAGTCACTGCGATTACTGCTTTAACAATAAATCTGGTTAATTTTAATGAAGGCCATTTGAATATAATACTTACTTATTAATAATTAACAAATTAGGAGAAGTGATCTAAAAGTATAAAGTATACAACTATACCATATTCTATTATTATTGATATTATTATTATCATTATTATTAAGGATATTTATTTATTTTGCCAAGCAAATCTCATTACAATACGCATTGTAAAAACAAAAAAAAAAAAAAAGAAGGAAAAAATAGGAAATGATTTGATCTTCTGATTCATTATTTAACTTATTTATGTTTGTTTGTTTTGTGTAAAAACTGGAGGCTGGTGTAACATATGCATCAGTCTCTCGCAGCAGATTGGAGGATTCATTCTCTCCCGCTGCTGTCGTCGTCTTTTGACTTTAAAAGGGCATCGCGAGTTCGTCTTGTTCCTATGCCGTATAACAAAACTGCAGAGTTTAAACTGTTTTTGAGAAAAGACCACGGCAACAGTCTGAAACAAAAAAATCACACACATTTCCACCTGAAAAACTAATTATGTTACATATATTTTAATACATTTCATTATAAGAGTAGAGGATTTTGATTTGATTTTTTTTGCATTTGAAACTTTTTTCCTGCACAAAATCAATAAATCTGAAATACTGTTCATATAATAATAAACAAATCAATTAAATAATCAGATCAGACTAAAATGTAAAACATATTTATGAAGGGTACACATATTTTAACATTTTAATTTTGAGAATTTTTATGTTCTAAAATACCTATTCATGTATTGAATTTTTTTTCACTGACATGAACATGTTTTGCAGTTCAACTTCTTAAATATTTACAAAAAATAGAAAGAGTGTCCTTTTTTTCTGCTTCATACAAAGACTAAAAAGAATTAAATATCAACTTCCTGTGGTAGTACCCTCCTGTAGGTGGCGCTCTAGGCCACTGCCTTTCCTTCGGACTGCTTCAAGATATGTGAGATATGCTCTGTGGAATCTGTTCGAAATAAGTTGCTTCTTAGGGAAGGTCTCTCACTTATAAGAACACATAAAACTTTTTTTTTTTTTAGTGAAGAAACTCAACGGATGTGAACATCCTGCTGAGGTAATAATATCCATCATATTTGTCTTATTTTGCTTTATTATCACCTTGTTTAGCTGTGGGATTCCAGTATGAAGCTTCTTAAAAGAAATGTTGGCATTCTGACGCAATCCCTGTCCTGATTTTCTCTTTCATTAGTGAATCCACATTATTTTTAGAAGTCACCATGTCCAGCTTGGGAAGAAGTTGTGTTGATCACAAATCCAACAGACAATAAGAAGGTGAACTTCATCTCACACACAGTGAAACATCTTCCTTCCCACAACGAGCAGGCGGCGGCTGTTTCTCATCTTAATGAATTTCTGAACTTGTTCGTTCATTCCCTCTTTGCTGCCGAACAAAAAAAAAACAAAACAAAAAAAAAAACAAGGCGTTGGCTGCCAAAGCAATTGATGTGTCAGGAGGGAGGAAGGACAAAATGGAGTGATAAAGGCGTTCACACACATTTCTCCACAAAGAGGGAAAAAAAGGATCTGGATTCCAAACTCCGCTGCCACTGAAATCCTCTCTGGTGCCTCCACTCTGCCTCTCCGGATGGCTTTGTGCTAAAAAATGTTTGAGTTCACCAGTTTTCTCTTTTCTGTTTCTTTATTTAACTGACAGACACCATAAATAACTGATATATATTTATATGTTTTAGTGTATGACAGCTCTTCGGGGTTAAAAATCAGGCCCACACTGTTCCTTTCAGCATCTTTTCTGCACTGAAGGATAAATAATTTAAAACAACACAACCTTTTATCTCGCGCTCTTTGAAGGCGGCAAATTAAAAATGTAAATTGGGACCTAATTAATATGCAAATGTATTCATTTGCTGTTAACAATTAGCAATTAAAGCTGCAGTGTCTAGAAAGAGCTCAGACAAAATTAGTAACTTCATTTATCATTAAAAAAAAAGAGAGATCTAAAAGCAAACATAAAATTGTAATTGACTTTCAGAGCGTTTCCTTCTGTCTCAAGCTTTGTTCGTCCACCGTGTTTTTCTCATGTGTGATAGTGTGCGTTTAGCGACTTAATTAAAGCCACTTTGTGTCAAAGATACCATCCCCTTAAATGGCTGATGTCAGGAATAATGTACACATCCGAGGATGAGGCAACCACTCGAAGTGGAGATGCGTGTACATGCGTGTGTGAGATGTTTGAGCTGAATTTCAGATTCACTTCTGCAGTTTTCACGCTCTCTGGTGAAATCAGACCCGATGCTTCAGTGTGCACCATGTTTAATGGAGAAAAAAGAACGCAGCGGGGATGACCGGCACATTTCTGATTAGGAACAGAAATTATCCCAACATCAGGTCTGATCTGGGTTCGACGTGAAGAAGACTTGAGAACAAGCCTCCTCAGAAACTGTGACTCTGGAACATTCAGAGGGATGCAGGCTGGAGGTTTTCAATCGCAAACATGTTTCTTTGAGTTTTCTTTGCTTTTGTCTGAGAAAAATTGGAATCTGAAACAGGAATCTTTAAGCCACCAAATAATTACAATTTTAAGATACTGACAAGAAGAACTCTCTACAATCCTTTTTGTGAATACAAATGAAAACTTTTTTCACAATAAATTACATTTAGAAAAGCAAAATAAAAAGACCAATGGTAACATCTTAGCTGCTCCATCCTAATCTGTTTGAAGTGCAGCAGAATCATGAGTACCTTCACACTCAAATGAGGTTTTCTAAATTTGTCTTGATTTGAATAAACTGAGAGTAAGGGGTGGTCTTAATTTGGTATAATGACACAGGTATAAATATTTTGGCAGGGCACTTTCAGTGTGCACATTTCATGCTAATGCATTCAAAAACATCTTTCTGTTTTTGTGCCATTCAATTCTTTCTGCATGCGACCATTTTTTATTTTTAGTGACATCATGATGAGACTAAAAGATCCCCTTTTTAATGTGTGAAAGGATTTACTCTGGAATAAAAATTGGACAGCTGACTATGAAATCCATCTCCATTCGGTGACTTTAAATCTGCAACCGGGTGATTAGCAGATCATTTACATGAGCTGACAGATGTGTTTTTGTTAAAATGTGGTCATTGTGGTGCCGAAGCCTCTCCTCTCACCGAGTCCAGGCCTGTAATATTATCCCACTTACAAAAGCTCTCATATTCCACTCAGTCAGGCGTGGAAATTCAATTCGCCCTAATAGTGCCCCACCAATAGTGCATCACACATGCCTTTTACTTTAACTGCAACTGTTCCCAATTCAATTAGGCGCAGAGCATGTAAAGTAGAGTCTTTTACACATAGACGAGGTTTTATCCTTTTTTCTCCCCCCAGTTCAGCACGCTGGTTCCCAGATGGCGTTTAGGGAAATTGTGTGACGCTGGAACGGCTGCGGAGGTTGTGTGTTTTAAATAAAGCACGGCTGTGAATACGTGCGGCCTGTGGTGATGCTCATCCCAACTTGAACTCCCTGCTTCTCCTTCAGCCATGATCGTCGTTTCAAATGTGCCACTAAGTGCCCCGTTATCGCCGCCTCGGCCTGTAATGAGAGGAGCGACATATGTCCGGTCCTCCTGCTGCTTCCTGATAACACGGATACCAGGAACTCTCATCCACCTCCTCCTCCCTCCACCTCTCCGGGCTTTTATTTTGCTGCTAACAACCAGCCAGGAAAATAGTACAGCACTTACTTAGTGACATTTACCTCGACTATTCCACACGAGGGAGGGGTGCCGCAATAACAATCAGCATGCATTTAATTTAAAAGGAAAAACTCCAGCCTTTGGAATCACACAGGCAGAAGGGGGATGGGGGGGGCAGTATGAGGGGAGATGCTTTCTGTGTGTGTTTGTGTAAGAAGACTTCCGCAGTGCAACATTAATGCTAATCAACAGAGCTGAGAAAGCAGCGGTGGTCTGTAAAAACAGATTTTCTCTTGTCTTTTCATTTCTGGAGGGATTCTCGTTCTTTTCCCTCCCCCAATCCTCCCATCCTTCGTCCTCAGAGGGATTTATCCCAGGAAAATACAATTTCAGGGAATTGAATTTGACCCTGATTTAAAGGCAGACATCTACTCATAAATATAGTGTGGTCTTTTTTTTTTTTTTGGAAACCGTTGGCAGTGGGATAAATAATGAAAGTTAAGTTGTGGTAATTGATTCCTCCTCAGTCCACTCAACTGAATAATCTGCAAGGGAAACAAGCACTAAGCTGTTCATTAGAAGATTTGCCAACATGCAACTAATTCTAAGCTTATTCTCCAAACATCATGGAAAGAATACAAACTCACACTTAAAGCTTCCTAATCTGGAATCCGTTTGTAACTGCGGGTTGGAAGATACTTCTCAGGAAGCATGTTGAAATTAAAACTGTGAGTCAGCCTGTCGGTTTAACTCGAGTTAATGGGAAACAGCTGATTGTTTTGTTTTTATTGTTTAGAATTTACTGAATTACTAAACAGAGCGCTGTTTGGTAAACTTTTCAGTGTATTGCATTTACTGAAGTATTAGCTAGCAACATGAGTTGGGAGTATTTTTCTTCAGCGATAATCTTTGTCATTCATTTCTGGGGGTAAAATTACACCTTTCACCAGCTTGATCTAAATAATGTTTAATATCCATAATTTCCCTGAACCAATCCGAATATGCCCTAATACACAGGAAAAAGCTTGACAGGAGTAAAACATTAGACTTCATGTTCAAAAGATGGACCAGAGGGTTGTCTGGCATTTAACTTGTATCAGATCTCCAAGGGTTCTGATAGTTCTCATCCAAAAGTAATGAATCCCTGGACATCGCCATGCAACATGCACAAAGCAGCCCCAGAGGCAAAGCGAGCGTTAAGTGTCCAGTGCCAGAATAGCAAGATGCCAATTCTTGGTGGAAGAAGGGCTCTGTGAGCAAATTTTAAGAGTAGATATTGTAGATTTGGATTGTTTTGGCACAAACAAAACTAAAAACACAAACAAGCTTCAAATCCCCCATCTGTTCCATATTGAAAAACTCTTTGTTCCAATCTTATATTCCAGATAGGTGACTACCGTTGGGAAATTATCATAACTGTGATAAGCAATGCAGCCATGAGTGCATTTAGTCCAGCTCAAAATGCTCACCAAAGAGGCTTTACAGACGGGGTAAAAGAAAAGAGTAAGGGTATCAGTGCTAAACTGAGGTAAACGTGTTTTGTTCTTGGCTTTTCCTTTTTGTCCAGCACCAGTTCAAAATTGTGTGTTTTTAAAAAGAAAGGAAAACGAAAAGAACGGTGATGTTCCACCGTTTAACATCAAGCATTAATCTCTGGGAGGGAAGATTTTATCTTGACTAACGATCTACAACAAAATAGAAAAACATTCAAAAAACTGAACATGACATATTGTTCTTCTTTAAATCAAGCTCTAAAGTGAGCTTGATTTGATTTTTTACAGAAAGGTCAGGCCTTTAGGTTTGAGGGTTTCAGATAAATCTTACAATGTAGCATAACAATTTTAAAACTTGAACTTGCAGTGGTGGGTGGATGGATTATTGTGATTATTACAAGGAACCCACATATTAATTTTTCTTCTCTAACTTTTCAGCATCTTGGCTTCCATCGGTTCCGTTTTATTACAAATGTGCAAAGTGGGAATTCACTAACTTTTTCTGTGAAACTTTAGAGAAGTTTCTGTTTTCAGAAGTGATCTGGAGTTATTGCAGAAACTCTGACCTTTACTGTTGTAATTGAAGCAGCTCCTGAAGTGTTTAAAACATTCCTCCGTTAAGCTCCTTCTTCATTCAGAAGCCGTCGTTTAGAGCCGGTTTGATCGGCCTAATTACTTTTTTAATCACAGAGACCGGCACTCGAGTTCACACAGTGAAATCAGAGTCAAAGCGGGGCGGCCTCCACCCCCGCTGGCTCTAACCTAATATTGTTTACCACTCTTATAAAGATGTCACCAGCAGCAGCACTGTTTTATCCACTTACAGCATTTCAAAGAAGTGCAGAGGGCCTCGTGGGTTCTTAAAAAGCTTTAAATAGTCTTCAGCGCTGATCCTCAGGGGGATCGCCGCACGCCTTAAAAGACCTAATTTAATAAATTTGCTCTTTAGGCGTTCTTCTTTTCGATTTGCATCGTCTTATTACAGATTCATTCACATGCTAGCCTTTTTTTAGGTCTAAATATCTCCCCTCTTTGTGAATGTTTAAACATACATATTTTTACTGTTTCAGGAAGACCACCTACATTTGTTTTCAATGCAGCAGGGTTCATTAGCACCTCGGCCTCTGTATGCCTAATGTTAGCGTGGCTAAGTCTCTAATTTCCCACAAATAATTCCCCTTGATCTTCAGTGAAATTTATGCAGCAGTGGAGAGGTGGAGAGCAGTGATTTATGGTAGGTTAGAATAAAGTGAATATGTACATAAAATTAATAATAAATGGCAAAGAATGTCTCAAGAAACTGGAGGGCAAAAGAGAGTGTTGTGCATGTGAATAAAGAATGTTAGTAAAGAGAGAGAGTGAAACTGAGTTTACACAAGCAAAAAAAAAAATCTCCTGCACACTATGGAAACTATGGCATTTGGGATCCCACATTGAGAGATTAATTAAATCTTCGTCTGGGATAAATCAACAAACTTCAAGTGATGGAGATGATAAAAAGACTGAAACCGCAAATTCTTCTTGTTTGACAATAAAAGGACATTTTAAAATTTCTTCAAAAACTCCATTAGAAATTTATTTTTGCCCAGGAAACCTAACCACTCCACTTTTTCATGAAATAATCAGGATCTTATACACATCCTTCGTCTCCTGCTTATCCAAGATCAAAAGTTTAAAGACCAATGGTAAAAGTCATCACATTTTCCAAAAGTATGCGTTGATTGCATTGATTTTCTGTATGTAAAATTATTGTAGAGATGCCTATGGGTTTCTATAAGAAAACAAACAAACAACAACAAAACAATTATAAAGCTGCAGCTAAACACTACTCTCAGAATCCTGACCAACACAAGCAAAATAGACTATAATGTACATTTTTTTATCCTTTTTTTTTGTTTTTCAACACTCAAACATACTGATGTAAATGGAGTAAACTTAGCAATGCACTTGCTTTGTATGAAAATTTTTATTTTCTTATAAAAAATAAGGTTTAGAATTTTCTATTTTATATTGTTAAGTCCAAAGAAACAGATTTTTCACATTATGAAAAGGTTTGTAAACTAACCTGACTCAAGCTGCTAGAACCAAATCATTTACATTATCCAACAACATATATTCATACTCGACTTGCCTGTAAAGTGTTTCTCTACCTCTGTGAATCTTAAAATCCTTTAAGTTTTAATCAAAGCTGTAGCCTACATTTGGCTTTGACAGGCTTGACTTGTGCTGGGTTATAGTGTTCCTATTGATCTGTTTTTGGAGAACTGTAATGTCGTTGCATGTTGCAGTTATTTTATGTGCAGAGTTGCTGATGCTGCATGGAAGCAAATGTACGTTTTTGTTAAACCAATATTTCACTCCGAAGCTTTGTCTCTGACAATCAGCATCAAAAACTGCTACATGGTGAAGGCTGTTGAACTTCATGGCTACCATCACGCCATCGAATATGATCAAATGTCAATAAGATCATGTTGTGAAAGATACATATGAGCTTCTGGAGCTTTTACACATTTACAAGACAGTGACTAGATTCTGCTCCCTTGGTTACGTTTGAAAAACAGTTTATTTTAAAAGAATGTCTTTCAACCTGGGTATAAATCTGTATGTTCCATACAGCAAATTGACAAAACTCACTTTTTGATAGGGATGCTTGCTTTGATGGGATGAGTGAATCAATGGATTTGATTAGCAGTGTTTGATTGGTACTCTCCTGTTTAAATATTATTGAAGTATAGAGGATGGAATTAGCTTTTGTTGCATGGGTTTTACATTGGAGTTCATTTTGAATACTCACAGTTTCACTAATGCAAACATTTACACAAAAGACATTATGCAACACACCTGGAGTTGCTGGAGGATTCTCTCTCTGGGTTGGACCTGGTGTTTACTGCAGCTCTGCTGATAAGCTCCAACTACATCCATTAGGGTGATACAGCTATCATCTAAAGTAATAAACAATATAATTTTTATATATATATTTCTCAAGTCATCTAAAATAACTCAAATGAGCTGAAAAGAAACATTTATAGGTTCTGCCATAAAATACTGGTACAAAGTTCAACTTAAATGAAAACCTCATTGTTTTCGCCCTCCACTGGGGTTCCACAGGGCTAAATACTTGGACCTTGTTTTTTTGAAATTATGCATTAAGTTATTCCACTTAAATTGCTTCACATGTCACTGGTATAAAACCAATGTGTGCATAATTCCTACTAGATCAAATCATGACTTCATCTTGCAAATTCAAATTTTGATTTTTCAAAGAAATTCACATATGCGGACAGATCACAGCTGATCCGTAGTGTTTGTCTTATCTCATGGCTACGTCTCCCTCTTTGACCAGGTAGCTTCACAGAACTATTGCCACACTTCATGGCTACCTTTTTAGTAAACTGAGTGTCCTTTAATTGCAACAAAGTACACAGTAATCATCTGTTCAGTCCTCCTGCAACTGTAATTCAACTAAATGTGCAGTTAAACAGCAGCTCACCTGTTCTGCCTGCATCTTCTGCAAAGCCGGACACTATGTGTTCATCAGGAGGGAACGACACATGTTTCCCCCTTTTCTTTCTCTTCTTCTGGTTTCTGTCTGGATTCTCTGTGCAGTCCTCACCACTATCACTGCAGCGTGTCATCACAGCAAGATGGGTAAAAAAAACAAACAAACAACAAAAAAAAAAAACGTGTAGTCAGTTTAGCTCAGTCAATGTACGAGACCAAGATGTGGGAAAGGAAAGTGAAGTTTTTCTGATTTAAAAGAGGAAGGGGAACAAACAGGGGCCCACTTCCAGATGCTCGCCCTGCTAGATGGCACCTGGAAACAATGCACTGAAGAACCAATATCTTATTCATGAGTTGTGCTCCAGGTTGCAGGTGATACTCAATATGTTTGTATCAAATGACACATTCAAAACACATACGACTTGCAACATTTACGTTGCTATTTAAATGCAGAATTCGCAACAACATTCAGGAGATGGGCTGCAAAGGTGAAGGATTTTTTATTTTTCCCTCCCCCCATTTCATTATGAGAAAAGCATCACACACACTGATGTCTTTTGATTTTCCACAAAGAACAACACTGAACAAATACTCCTCTGATCTCAGAATTGCATGCTGTAATGGTAGCCATTTCTCATCTTTTACTGCTTCAGTAGTATCCTTGTGTTCTATATTTTATTTTAGACGGCACCAAATACTAAGGGAAACATGAACTAGAGAGGTTAATTTGAACAAGGAAAGGAATTTGCAAAAAAATATGGTAATTTCAGTAAGTGGCCCAAGGCATCAGAATCACGTGTTCTTTCAAATGAAGTAAATCCACAAAACATGTTAGTCTCTGTTATTTTATTTTAAAATTAATTTCATACAAAATCTTTGACTGTCCCGTAAAAGAACACGTTTTTAACAAAGCTTAAGCCGTCAGCTAAATGGATTCACATTTGACTCTTGAATACTTACAGAGATGTATAACTCTTGGCTGACTAGTTGACGAAAAGGTAGGCAAAACTGGCCCCAAATAATCTGCCCTGTACTATGGGGCTCATAAACACTTTCAGGGAACAAGGCACGCACTATTTTTTTTACAAATTCTAACTTATTTAAAAAGTAGGGTTTTCAACGAAAAAATAAATTGTATATTTCTACATTTTAGATTAACTTTACGAACCTTGAACTTAAGTTATAAATCGGTTTATTTAGTTGTTGTTTTCTTGGTTGACAATTTGTCATTTTAGGTTTGAGAGTGTAGCTATATTTTCTAAGTTTTATGCAAATTGTATTTAAGCCTCCTATCAATCAATTTACCACATCAAGTCGTTCGTCGTCTCTAGTATTGCTGCATCCAAAGTGGTTTTGATGTAGGACATTCCAGGAAGAATTGAATTATAGTTCATCAACTCCAAGAAATGGGATATTTTAAAGAAAAAAAAAACAACTTATGTGTTCACTTATCATGTATATAAATTACGTCTATGTTAATTTAAACTCTTAAATAAAATACGTCTTCGGTTCTTTCTGATGACTGAGGTGTATCTTTTGAGTCCGAATACAGATTTTCCGAGGTGCTTTTGTTTCCTGAATGCACCTTTACGCTCAGACAGTTACGCGTAGTGTTGGACCAACAGAAAGCTAAAGCGCCGTGACGTCGCTTCCTGAGCGGTAGTTTTGCTGCCTGTCAGTCGTCGAACAACTTTAGCCAACAATCAACTATAAAGAACACATCGAGGGTGTGTATTGTTATTTTAATCCTCGTCAATGGGTGTTTCAATGGGTGACATATACGTAAGACTTATAATTTTTAAACGGAGCAGTTGTAGTGAGTCTGCGCAGTTAGCACGATGCTAACCGGTGTTTGTTTCGATTTTATTTGTTTTCACTTGGGCTCACAGGTAACATTAAAGCCATTTACGTGGTTACACAGAGGTTCAGATACACTATAAACAGAAACTGATGGCTTGGTAGAGAAAGAACGTCCTTTCAGGTTGCGTTTCAGGTTCGGGGTTCGACTCCTAAACTCCTCTTAATTTGCGTGATGATATCACTATTTATATCCGGGTTTGATCATCACTTGTTCCCCAGTGTGGAAATCTGTGCACCGAGTGGACGTGGTTTGGTTTGTACTCCATTGTAACGACTCATCAGCCGCGACTTCACCCAGATCTTCCGTTTAGATCCATCAGCCAGAATGCTATGATATGATATAAACATAACAAAGTTGTTTGGTCGCAGAGATAGAAATGTAGACACTCGTACTGCCTCGTCTTCCTTCCAATGTTCCTCTCAGTTGTGCAGATTCATCATGGTTGAAAATCTGTCAATGGCATTGTTAAGATGACATCCATGTCAAGCTTAGGCCGGTTTTTCTTTTCGTGATTTTGCACCAAAGTCAGTCCTAAAACCAGGAATTTTATCCAGTTGTTCTTCGGTTTTCCACAACTAGAGCACCATAAACATCCAATGAATATGTCATCCTCCATTTGTATTATTTAGGATTTTTGTTTAAGTTCACAGCTTCACCTTCACAAATTAAATTATATTGCTCTCCCCACTATCCTTTCAAGCAAAAACCTTAAAGTTACAAATTTATTAATGTTTTTTTTTTATGCAACAATGTTTGTAAGCACTAAATAATAACAGCTGAAATCGGATCTAAGGTACTCTGAATTGTGCATAGTTTATTAGTACTGGTGATGATGGTCAGAAACAGCAACGGATTTGATGGAAATTATTTGCTGTAGTTGCAGATTGAATTGCCATTGTGGCGATGGGATGGAACTTTGTAACTACTGGTGACATCAAGATGAACAGCAGGAGAATAAGAGGGATTTAATTTACTATTGATCAGACTGAATTTTGAAGCTCTGTGTTTTTGCTATGGTTTTTTTTTGTCCTAATTTTTACACTTTAAAAACAATTCAAATTGTTGATTTTTAACATTTTTCACTCACTTTGAAGGATGACTTAAATATTTTTATTGTTAATGTTTTTTACTGAGTGAATCCTAACACCAACTTGATGGTTCTATTATTTGAATCTAGAGACATTAAGTTGCCACCAAACTACTTTAGCTGCCTTATTGATGGTGGAGGTTGAAACTTTCAAACTCTGTCATCACTCATCGTTCTGCTGTATTAGAATATAAATGTCACAATTTCTGATTTAAAAAAAATAACCTTGTGTATATATTGGAAAATATTTTCATGGGCATACATGTACCAGTTTCTCCATCAATAAAGCTTTTAAGTTTCAGTTTCTGGGCAGAGCTGGCCAATCAGAGCAAACAAAGCTTTCTTAAATCAGTTTTTAAAAGAAAAACTATTCAGTAGCAAGATGCAGTCTGTGAGCCCACCTATTGGAACGTCATTCTTTAAATCTGGAATTATCTCTTACAGCGCTGACCGTCCGTTTCCAATGCCTCCTAAAGCCAAGGCAGTGGGGAAAGGAAGAGCTCCCGCTAAGCGGAAGCTGGCAGAGGAGTTCCCACTTGGAGAAGTCCTGACAGATACTGGAAAGAAGTCCTGGAAGCTGGGAGCTCCAATCGGCAAGGGGGGCTTTGGTCTCTTATACCTGGGTATGAATCCCCCAGCATCTACTTGCTTTTTATCTGGGCTTGTTTGATTTTAAACATGTAAATAGGATTGTATAAAAGGTATATTCATGAGTAGGTTTTTTTATATGAGCATCACCAACTACTGACATTCACTCTGTTTTTCACCAGCTGATCAAAACTCTGACAAACCTGTTGGACCAGATGCTCCCTATGTCATCAAAGTGGTGAGACAGATTACGGTTGCATTGTTCAGACGTCCCCAACATTTTTGTATGACATGAAGACCTTCTGAGATACTTCCTCTGAAACAGTAAAAAAACTGAGACATCATTAGGTTGTTTTGTTTTATGTTTGGAAAAATCTTGAATGAGGAGAAGTATATCTTTTATCTGGAGGGAGTCCAGCAAAACATTTTCACTTCAGTAGAAGTGATTTGTAGTAAAACCAGACTGTCTGCCTCATTAACTGCAACAGAGTGAAGTCTATTAGAGGAGCACGATAAATCGGAACTAAAGATCTGTAATTGGCTATCGGTCATTGGCCAGAAAGCTGCAATCGGTGCACCCCTGAAATCTACAGTTGATAAATCAAAATTTTGCCTGAGAAATTACCTAATTTTAGGTGTTAAACAAACATTAGAATGATTGAATTTGAACTAAAACTTGGAAAAAGACTGTTTTATCAACAGATAATTTCCTTGCCATGGTCTGCATGTCTCATTGCCTCCCATCCCCCTACACAGTGGTCTCTCTGTTTGAAATATGTGACCTTAGGGTATTTCTGAACCTCACAGTAAAATTTTATCCACATAGAGACTAAAATAAAATAAACCAAGAGAGGAAGATTGGACTGATAGCTCAACTTCAAAATCAGGGGAAATTGTGTACTTTTCATATTGACAATGCATGTGGATGCATGGTTGTTAGCAAAACCATTAGTCATTTGTAGTTTTTTGGGGAAAAAACTCAGAACCATGATCCTCATGTGTGAGCTTTAGATCCCTTACCGTATGGCATTTGGTTGCTATATAACCAGTTAAATTTGGTTTAGATTGCTGGTCAAAAGTAAAACGATGTGTGTTTGACTTTCCTTGTGGTTGAAGGTAAGAATTTCTTCCACATTGTCTTAATTTCAAACACTCCAGAACCTTCAGACAGAATTAGAGGAATTTGCTGCAAGTGAAAAGCAGCTTGCGTAGAGATTAGCAGCTCAGAGCCTAAAGCCAAGGTCTATAGCTGGAAAAGAGTTAAATGCCAGGGTGAGGATGAATTACTGCTCCAAGTTTAGAAGTTCTAGTATCTTATGGTTTTGTTGGTAAGTAGAGGAAATGGAAGCAGCATCTGTTACGATTTGTACTCTTTAGAGAAAGCTGAAGTAAAAGGGGACATTTAGTTCTGTATTCTGGAAAAGTATGGAATTTCATTTGAGCATTTTCCAGACTTTCCTCCATTGTTTAATTTTCCATCCATAAAACACACAGATTAATAATTGGCAGTTTCATTACTTCCAAATGTATGAACCGAATCCTGCTGCCAATTGGATATAAAATGAGTACATTTAAGGAATCTGTCCCCTCCAACACAAATTATGGCTCCATTCAGCTCATACAGGAATATATCCCTGTGGCTTAAGTTGATTTTTCTCATCAGTAAAATGTTAATGAATTAGGACATCCTCTTTTTTTTTAAATTTTTTCTTTATTGGATAAATATGTGGACTAACTCCGGCGGTGGTTGTTGTGTCCGCAGGAGCCGAGTGAAAACGGACCGCTCTTCTCTGAACTACATTTTTACATGAGAGCTGCCAAGCCGGATCTCAGTGAGTCCCATCATCATCATCACCATCATCATCATCCGTCAGCTCCCAGAGCTAACCCTGTGATCAGAACACATAGCATGTCTGCAGCAGGCCAAGCAAATAAAACAAAGGCAACTTTCTTAATTAAAACCAGTGTGTTGCTGCAGAGGGTTCCTCTGAGGGAGGGGAGGGCGGAGCTCTCCTCGCCCCCAGGCCACCGCTCTGCATTTTATATAATAACAATCCAAATGTCAATCTCCCCTGACAATTAACTGTTATATTACTAAGGAAGCAAAGGTTCATCTTTTATTCATGTGGGACTCTCACGTTGTTGGTAAATATTTGTCCCAGCAGCAGATTAGCTCCCAGTCACGCTGGACAAACACCCTTCACTCACACACACACCTTACAACACACAGAACTGTTATCTCATGGTGTTCCTACTCTAGTAAATCATAGTTTTCTTTGGAAGTGTGAGCAATCAGACCATCTCTAATTTAATTGTTTCCTCTTGTTATGCAGTTCAGAACTGGTTGAAGGCTCAGAAGCTGGAACATGTGGGAGTTCCCAGGTACTGGGGCTCAGGTCTGCATAGCAAAGGGGACAAAAGGTGAGCTGAGGATAATTTTTTATGTTTTACAGTATGACTGTAATCATCCTTGGTTACTTTTTGGGCTTGAATCTCAAATGCTTCTTTATAAAATAACTGATGAAAGGATTTAACTTCTATTGGGTTTGTTAAGGAAGCACATTCAATGCAACTACACTTAGCCAAAGGTTTATGTATATATATTAAACTGAAGCAAAACACCACAGCTAAGCAGATACATTTCACGCATCCGTCTACTTGTCGCAAAAGTAAGAATGATGTTTCTGTTGGGTTTTTCATGCATGCGTCTGTTTTTTTTCTTTCTTTTTCAGGTACCGCTTCATGGTGATCGACAGGCTCGGGACTGACCTGCAGAAGAAGTTTGAGGAATGTGGAAAGAAATTCCCTAGAAAACTGGTCCTGCAGCTCGGTCTTCGCCTGGTGGGTCATCAGTCATTCCAGTTCTTTCATTTTCCTTTTGCAGCTTCTACTGAACTCTGAATAAATGCCAAACATCTGGGGTATTTCCAAGAAACTACGTAGTTTTTATAAATTTGAAATTTATAAAAACTATACATTTTTATAGTCTTTATATATATTTTTCAGAAATTACATTTTTAGTTTTTCTACATTTGCAATTTCTAAAAAGTATATAAAAAATAACAGCAAAGCAGCTGTCAAAAATTGCTGAATAGCGTTGACGTTATGTCTGGAACGTCAAAATTAGAGATCATTGCTAGCAACATGGAGAACACAGAAAACACTGACAGCAAAATCTCCCGCTTGAAATTCAGATCAAAAAGGGAAGATTAATATGCTGAACGTCTAGTAAGAAGGAAAACTCTAGGAGAAATATCTTAGAACTGTAGTTTGGAGACCTAGCCAACCAGCACCCAAGGAGGAATTTAAAATGTAAAGGTCTCTGTGGTGAACCAAATCACCCAGTTATTCACCACTGTAGTGAATGTCTGCTTGTGAAGAAAATTAGTTCAAACACTGAAATTCAGGTTCATGCAGCTCTCATCATCTCCTCATCCTTCCTGTTTCTCTGTTTAGCTGGACACTCTGGAGTTCATCCACGAGCACGAGTACGTGCACGCCGACATCAAAGCATCAAACCTGCTTCTGAGTCACAAAGATCCCAACCAGGTCAGTACCAGTGAAATCAGCACACCGTGGGTTAAAGATCAGAAATGTTCTTTGTTGTTGAGAATCAGTGTTTTCTGTGACCGCAGAGATGATTGTGTTTATGTGTGTGTATGTGTGTTTTTTTTTTTCTTTTTTATTGTTATACACTCAAACTGCTTCATTAGACTCAATTAAAGCCTGCAGAGCTTGTGTGTGTGTGAGATTAAAAGGAAGCAGCTTTGAGATTTTTCCAGCAAACAAGGTGGGGGTGGGGGCAAATATTTAATTTGGAGATTAATAATGTATCAGTGGTGTTGTTATTAAAGAGGTATTTATAAATGACAATTTAAAAATCAGCCCTGCGGGATTTCATCATCATGTAGAGTGGCTGTTTTTAGATTTTTTTTTTTAATGCTCTTAAAGCTCCCTTTTCTGAGCTACAGGGTTTTCACACGGCTTCTTTATTAAAACCCAAACAGACTCAAAGTTTCTATTATCTGCTGATATTTATGTCGATCTCTGAAGAAGAGGGAGTCCTCTCTTCTTTCGGCTTTCTAACAGATAGAAATTGACCCATTTTTGTCACCAAAAGTCTTGAATTTTTACCAGTTTTTTGGTTTCAGTTTCTCATTTTGTTTTTTGAGGACTGACCACAGGATTACCTCACTGGGGTCAGAATTTGAAAATTTTCTGAACATACGTCTAAAACTTAACTGTTCCAGTCTTTTAGCTACTTCCTGCATGACCATACTTGTGTTTCCATTCACCATACAATTGCTCAAGTGGACTTTTAAAAAATAAATTTGCTTAATGGAAATACACCAATCTCGAAAAAACTCCTGTGTTTTGATAAAAAGTTTTGCCGTCAGGATGAGGTGGTCTTTTTTTGGTCGTATTGAAATGTATTTATTTTCCAAAACTGCATTGAAAGTAGTTTTTTGCACGTCTTGCAAGCAACATAATCAACAACTGGATGTTGCCACTGGCGCAAACCATGAAGAAGACGACGGCAGGAAGTAGTTGGAGGATGATGGCGAGGCATATTTTTTTAAATGACTTATGTGAACAGACTTATTCAGATGTGATTTTAATTACTGTTATTTAATGGAAAAATTACAATTGCGAAATTGTGTTTTTTCGACATTAGTGGAGTATCGACAAAGTTTTACGCACAATTGAAAGGCAAGTATAGTGATCAACCTTTTTTTTTCTTTTAATTTGTTATTGCCACATTTTGAGGAGCTTATGTTAATTGTAGCTAAGAATTAATATAGGTTCACCAGGACTTAATAAAATGTGTCATTAAAAATTTTCCTGTGTCTGTTTCTCGTAATTTGACTGTTTTGTCCGACCTGGAGGAAACTGTACAGCACTATCTCATCATGCATGACACCAAGTCATCTACAGCTTCTTCTTAACGTCTGACTGCACCCCTGAGTCTATGAGGTGTGTAAATGAACGTATGTGCCGTTTTGCAGGTTTACCTGGTCGATTACGGGCTGGCTTACAGGTACTCACCTGACGGTGTCCTCAAGGAGTACAAAGAAGACCCAAAGAAATGTCACGATGGAACCATCGAGTTCACCAGCATCGACGCCCACAAAGGAGCATGTAGGTCCAAATGACACAATCTGGTTGATCCAATGTTTTTAGATTAGCCTTTTCTTTCACGCAGTAAAATGAAATTATTTCACTGTCTTCTCAGCCAATCTTGGTAAGGAATCTCAACGGTGTTGTATGCTCAGTAGTGTTAATAACATAAAAAAATGGCTTGCGCAGTGTTATTACTTTTATGGATCAGTGATGTGGTGAGTGAGGGGGTGATATGTCCAAGCCTGTGTGTTAAAGTAAGAAGATGCTCTGGAATTAGATTAATATTGATCTCATGATGGGAAAACAAAGTAAATAAGTGGATTTAAACAGTGTCTTATTATATCAGGGTGGACTTATTGTATTCCTTTCAGCTGTTCCTGGTGTGATTGAACTTGCTCTGTTTTTTGTTTTTTTTTTTGGCTGCAGCTCCCTCCAGGCGCAGCGACCTGCAGATCCTCGGTTTCTGCATGGTCCAGTGGCTCTGTGGTCGGCTCCCCTGGGAGGACCGGCTGCAGGACCCGCTATACGTCAGAGACTCCAAGATCAGGTGGGACTTGGGGCAAAATCCGGGCTGCAGCTGGAATCGCTTGGCTTTCTCCAAATATCCTAAAAATGCATTAAATGTTTTCCCCTCTCAGGAGTCAGGAAGACATCTCTGGTTTTCTGTCTAAGTGTTTTCCCCCTAAAGAAAAAACAGGTGAGAAGAAAACTGAAGGTTAACTTTTTATTCCAGCTTTAAAAGGCAACCAGGTGCTAAATTTTTAGTTGTAATTTTAGGTCGCTTAATTTATTAAGACAGGAAATTGGTGTGATTGGTTGTTTTTGTGTTGGCCGTCTCCTCTTTAAGGCAGAGACATTTGATCTTCTTTCTTCTGTTTCCCTGAACTTCAGCTATCATAATAAAACAACATTTATCTGAACATGATAGACCTCATCTCATTTATATGGCTGTATAATTGAAGCTGATGCAGTTGTGCTCATGTCCTAGATGAAATCCAGAAGTTCATGGAGGAAGTGAAGTCTCTAGGCTACAAGGACACACCTCCGTACAAGAAGCTGCGATCCATTCTGCAAAACGGGCTGAAGAGCATCCAGGCGAAAGATGACGGCCAGCTGGAGTTCACACCTGTCAGCAGAGTGACAACACCTCCTGCCAAGGTCAGCACACCCCCACACACACATACACACATTTTGAGACTTTCAGAAATCGGTTCATAATCAGTTGGATAGCCGTTTGCATTTTAAATCAGTTCCTTGGAGTCATATAAAACTCATCCTGATCCAGTTTTTTTTTTTTTTCCCACCTTTTTTTTTATGCTGCTGCCATTGTTCTGTGCTCTTTGTTTCTGTGCCACGTTTGCTCTTTGTGCATATGGAAGATACCACCAGGGACCAGCGTTTCCAGCCAAAAGGTTGCCGGGTCTCTGCGCTGGTTATTGTATGTAATTATCCTGCCAATCTGTTCACCTCAGCGGGCGCCGCGTGGCCATCATTAGGCATCAAAATGCAGCAGTAGATAAAGGAGTGATGGAGAGAAACGGGTGGCGGGAGAAAGTCGTCTTTCATAGACGTCGGTGTCTGACTGAGACTATCATCGGTTCTTCTTTCAGCCCTCAGCTGGAGCTGCAGCTCTCTACCTGGGCCACATTGATGTTGCCCTCTGAACCGTGAGACTTAAACTGGAGATGTTTCTGGTATTTTAATGGCCAGAAAAAGGAAGTAGAGATTTGCAGCAGTGCAATTACACAGTAGAAGACATACTGATTAACATTTTCCTTCAACAATGACAATTTTTACACAATAAAATAAAAGACAGACATTCTGAATAAGCTAAAGAACAGATCACATTTTATTATTTTATTTTCTGACTTTAAAAGATGACCAAGAGGAAGAAAGCGGCAAACAAAACAGAGGAGAACGATGCTGAAGAAAGTTCTGTCAAGAAAAGGAAGTCCTCCAAGGAAAAAGGTGAGATTCCAACAACATACATGCAGGGCTTGCTGATATGTCACAGTATAAAGTTTTCATATCAGTCGATATCGATAATTATTGACTAGTTTTTGTTCTAAATATCTGAAATACAACCAAAGTGGTGACGTGACTTTTTCTGTTTCAGTCACAATTTCCTCTGAAGTTGTTTTACTCATTCTCTTGTTTTACATCTCGTTGTTGTTTTTATAATTAAGAAGTTATGAAGCACAGTAGCAAAAACATAAAACTGCTGCTGTGCACATTGCTCAACAGGTTGTTGCTATTTAACCAAAGAGTGAGTGAGTTTGTTGATGCCACCAACCTTGCTTAACTGGTTGTGCAGCTAAAGCCTTTCCTCTGCCTACATCTCCCAGAATTCAGTTGGATTCTGGTTTGGATTTTAGACGCATTATCCGTTGACATTGCTCACGTATTTATTGTGATATATATTATTGATCTATGTGTATTGTTCATGGCTTTATACTGCTGGTTGAGTCGATCCTGTTCAGTGAATTATGGATTTTCCTCTTGCAGAGGTCAATGGAAAAGAGGAAAGTTTCAAAGCTGCTCCCAGAGCTCGAAAGGGTGACAAGAAATCCAAACTGGTGGACATGGCAACCCAGACGTCACCTGGACTTGCCCGGCAGACCAGAGGAAGAAAGAAAGTCGACTCCTAAATGTTCATATGTTTCTACATTCTTCCTCCTTTTTCTTTCTGTTTCTGCTGCTTCTTAAACACTGAGCAGTTTTTTTTTTATGTAGTAAAACTCTGAAAAATGTTTGCCTGTGCCTGAGTGAAGCCACAGTTGTTGAAATAAAGAGGAACTTAAACTAATATTTTTGTAATTTCAGCCACTGCTACACTAATTTATCAGTTATTTTTCAATTTCTGACGGAATTTATCTTCATAAGCAGCATAACTTGTTTTCTTGGAATTTCTGTGATATTTCACTGATTTTCTGCACATTGAAAGCTTTTATATTGTGCTCTCTTTAGCTCATTAACAGTAGTAGTGCACATTAAACAGCCTGGCTGTAAGAGCCCTATTTGACACCCAAATCCTTGTAAGGTGTTATGTCCTTCAGAGCTGCTGATTAAAAATTAGAGATAAAATGTAGGACACTCTTCCTGTTTATTGGATTATTGGAGGAAATGCTGGATGGCCCATGCAAAGACTTTGTCAGCCTCATCAGGACTTAATAAAATGTCTCATTAAGCAGCTGATGGACATTTTTCTGAAGTTTAGCCCAACCTCTAAGGTTGACGTTCTTATAACAGCAGCATACATGCCCGCTAATTCCCAGAAAGATTAGATAGATTTTAGCTAATTCTAGAAATTACATGTTTTTAATTAATAATGAAAATATATATTCTTGATTTAAATGTTGCAGTCCAGCTCCCAGATTAGTGCGTTATAAAGACATGCACCAGCCACAACCTACAGCGCAGCTCCAATGAAGCCGTTACCACGGAGACGGGACGATGCAGAAACCTTAAATCTTGTTTGTGCGCCTTAGATTTCCCCAGAAGATGTCAGAAACTCAAGTCAGATGATCTGTTCTCCATCACAGCGAGCGCTCACGTTAACACTTCACACTCGAGATGTTGCTGACAAGCTGTCCATTTCTCCCTCATCTGTCTCCTGTCCTCTGGCCCCCACCTCTCTCATTAACTCTCAACAGGCTTCCTCCCTGCAGAGGAAGACATCTCCACTAATGTTGGTGGCGCGAGGGCCCTCGGGGGGGCCCCTGTAGCGCCTGGTGGCTAGCTATTGATTGTTGCAGCCTCCTCAGGAGTAAAGAGCCTCTCCAGCCCCCTCCCACACTTTGACCTCAGGGGTGTCACAGCCGTGGGCCCACAGCAGGGGGCAGCAGTACATAATGACAGTAAATTGATGTTGCAGGGCGGTGGGGGGGCAGGGATGGAAAAGAGGAACAAGGGCCCGGCTAATTCGTTGTGGGGGTCTTACCTGAGCGTCCTCTGCGGTCCTGAGCCTCGCAGCAGTCGACTAACCGCTGCTCTCATGTTATGGAAGCCGACCCTCCCCAGGCCAGAACTCAATAGCAGTTTCCTCAAACGCCGGATTTCTGTGTTTGTGACAATTGTCAGTGTTTTCTGTGGTGGTGGGGATCCAAAACTTAAAGACAAAGAACTGTTGGGATGTTCGAGGCAAACAGTTTGGAGATGGATGTAATCTCATGAATATCTGCTGGTTTAAAATCAACCAGAGTTGCTAATAAGATGCATTGATCATCAGTGTGTCTGCCTTTCACTCAGTGGATTAAGATTTTATGCACATTTTACACACCTTTCATTATTATGGAAATAGTTTGCAACACTGCTGAAAATCTACAACACAGTCAGTAAGAATCGGGGTTTTTGTAAAGGCCTACTCAAAGTCCAGGCGCTTGTCAGATTGAAATGCTGTGATGGGACCACAACAGAGCTGGACAGACAACACAGTGAATTTGAGTGCTGATGAAATAGGTTGCAAACACATCTGAAAACAAATAAAATTATACTCTTCCTATGGTTTTTGTTGCCATGAAATAGTCAAAAACAGGTTTAAGAATTGAGCTGAAGGCTGTTATAAAGCAGCAGATGGTGAGAAACCAAACTGACACACTAAATCGGTAAATCATGTCATATTTCAAGATATTAAACTTACTGAGAGGAGCTGAGCCAACATATATTTTTGACATTCTGGTGCCTGTTAAGACTCTGAATGTGATGTAAAAAGTTCCAGAGAAGTAATTTTTCTTTTCATTGAGCTTTAATGTAAATCGTACGCGACTCTTTGTCTTGCACATGTGAATAATGTGCTGTGTCAGTGGCCTCCTGCGTCGTATTGCTGCATTCTCCGGCTCTCCAATTGTCACAGCTTCAACAATAAATCTGCATTTCACCCTCCTCCAGCTCCTCAGCCAGGTAACACACACACACACACATTTTATTTCAGCCACCTTCCAGCCCTAAAAAAAAGCAAAAAAAACTTTCCAACAGTTGCAATCATCCACACCGCCTTCCCTGCAAACTCCTGGATAAAAAGATGCAATGAAATTTCACTGTTTGCACTATAATTTTAGTTCTCATTTTCCTTCTTTTTCTTTGTCAAAGCAACACAGAGAAATGTGCACACAGGTTCCAGGTGTGGGTGCAGTGTGTGGCTGTAGTTACGCTACATTTGCCTTTCGAGTTGTGTGTAAATATTAGAAAGCAGCGGGTTGCTGGAGCAGGGGAGAAGCCAGCCAAAGCAACAGCAGCACAGAGACAGGCGTCCTTATCGGTTTTGTGTTCAGACTCCAGCGTGCTCCTGCTGTTTGTAATCTGCAGCCGCCGCTGTGAGCAAAACTGGACAGGCATTTATTGTCCCAGCAGGAGGACGCTTGACAAGAGAATGTTAAACACTCAGCTACCTGCAATTTTCACCAGACGATAGCAGACATGATAAAATATACACACACATTTAATTTCAGAATTTTTTTTTTTTCTTCCAGTGTGAAGAAGCAGCAGTAAAATGGAACTTATAAAAGCTAGAACCCTTTCTCTGCTGCTGATCCTTTAGATGGAGGGTCAACTTCGCCCCTCAGAATGTCCACTGCAGAATATCTGAGGGCTGTCATGCATATTATTAGCAGCACAAAGGTTTTTTGGGGGCAATAGGGGAGAGCCTTCTGTCCTGATAACAATGATTGATAACAATGTGAACGCTCAATGGCAAGAAAAATATCATTGGATGCCCTGTTTAGGTTTTTGCCTCAATCCTTGTGGCGGAACAAGTGGAGGAAGATTCTCTGGTCAGACAAGACCATATTGAATATTCCGGATACAAAGAAAGTTTGGAGGAAATCTTACCCTGAACACACCAAATCCACTGCAAAACATGGTAGAGACGGCATGATGATGTGAGGATGTTATTATTATTGTTGGGTTTTCAGAACCCTTGAAAAAATTTACAACTTTTTCAGTCTTTATGCTATTTCAAGCATCAGCAGTTAAAATTTATTATTTTTTGCAGCTCACAAAACCGTCTTTTGTTAACTCACAGTGTTGCTCCTGTGAGACCAAACATTTTAAAATCTTCCACCCTGAGGAGGACACTTCAACTCCACCCGCCCACCAGCCACAACCCCTTTGGGCGCCGCAGACTGATCATGGATCGATTTCATTGGGAAATTGGCAGCTGAGAAATTCCTCAACTCTGGTTTGGCTCTGTTAAATTGGATCACAGTCAGTAATGGATGCCATGCTGACTGAGCCATTAGCAGGAAATAAACCTATATGGACATATTTATTAAGCAGCTTAGACCTCAGGCCATGAAACATCTATTAGGGGCTAAGCAGCCGTGCTGTCGGACCGCCCAGCTGCATTTTTATAGCCTGAAAAATAAATAAATATGAAGGTTTTTTTTTTTTAAGGTCATGTGATCTTTTCATGTCTGCAGCCACAAATTCACTCAAAAGAAACATGATTGTCCTAATTTGCTCACATGAATCTTTCAAACACTTCAGTTTTGTCACCATCAAAGAAAAAGCAACGAAATATCACTTTAATCTCCTTCCATGTTCCCCTCTACAGAAGCCTTTTATCCTCTGTCAGTCCCACAGACAGTGTGTGTGCTCCGTCCTGGGGGAGCACGCTCCGTTCCCCTGGATGTCTGGAAGAGGCGACAGGGTCCGGCTGGTGGGCTGGCCCCAGGCGGAGCCCTCTGTGACCAGGGTGAAGAAGCTTGTCGGGGGTCCGTGGGGAGGTCGTGCTCATTCAAAATACACTGAGGGCCGGTGGGAAGCCCCAGGCAAAGTCCCACAGTGGGGCCACAAAACATTGTTGTGGTTCAGGGATATAAGGATGGCGGTCAGCTGGAGAAAAGGTCTAGACTTTTATTCTGTCCTCTGTCACGAGAAGGCTGTCCCAAGTTTACAATTAAATATTTTAATAATATTTGTATTTTATATTAAATACAGTTTAAAAATAATGAAAATAAGACTGGTTAAGGTGATATACTTTAGGAAATAACTGATCAGTTTGACAGTGGAAAGTCCATTCAGCCTGATTATTGAAGACCAGCATGGAAAGCATAAAAGTTTTCTCTCTTTATCTTCCTAAAACTTAAGCATCCAGTTTGTCTCAGTTGCTTTGGCGCATTTCTTGGATCATCAATATTTGCAGAACATGGATTACCTGCAAAAGCCAGTTTCTTCCTCAAAAGCTTTGGTCTTGGTTATAGAAAACCCACCATGTTACCATGGTTACACATAACAACTGTTTGAACTTAAAAAGGCAAGAGCAAAAATCCTTCCAGCTGCACCGCATCCAAACCCAGAGGGAATAATTCTCTATAAAAAGCAATGCATCAACCAAAATAAATTAGGATATTTTTTTTTATTTCGGGGGTAAGAGGCAGACAACATACAAATTTAGATTTTTGTTGGAAGCTTTGTGATAAATTCTGAAAAATTTCAAGGTATACCATGAGTTTTTCAAGGCACTAACATCCAGACAAATGTGGATTGGTCAGTCATTTGCTTTATTTAAAAAAAAAAATCTAAATTATGAACAAGAAAAAATGTGAATGCTTTGAGGAATTCACTAATAGAAAACAACATTCATCATCCCTCAGGTCCCAACAGTCTTGTGAAGCCGATCTCAGATCAGTTCTGTAAGACGAAACTTTCTCAAGCAGCGTCTTTCCAGTTTCTAAAATAAATCCACACTTGGGTCATAATCATCATTGTTTGACGCCATGTCACTGAGTTGATCTACAAAACAAAGCCAGTATATTCTCAACACAGTGGATAGATGCATTATCATTCTGAAAATGAATATTTTTTAGATTTATTTCTGTTAATCAGCTACAAAACCTTCTTAAAGTCTGCCAGATTCCTCCTCTAAACAATAGAAGTAGAAGTGTTGGTATTTGTTGTTTAAAAGCCAATTACATAATGATTCAATATTCGTTCCCTAAAAAAATGTCCCATTTATAACAGATCATTAATTTATGTGATTTACCTTTTAAGAATACACTAGGTTTAGTTCTTTGCAGATCTCCCAAAACCCAAAGCTCTGTTTTATTCTTACATATTTTTATTAATTTATGTAGTCTTTGAAAATGTACATCAGCATTTGCCATATCTGTACTTGTTTGAACTGCTTGTGACCCTCGTACAAGGCTGGATTTCAAATAAACATCAGATTCTGACCTGACACTCATAATTACATATACTTTATTACCTACAAAGCCAACATTAATCAGAATTTTCACTTTATTCTTTTTAAACCGATGCATATTTTACAGAAACTTCTGGGCTGCCTGATAAACAAGTAGAAGAAAGCAAAGTTTCATATCTTCTTTTGGATCTGAGCTCGCTGCAAACCCCGGATGCCCGTTTCAACCCACTTCGGCTGGTTTTCCCTCTCTGACGCTCCTGATCGGCAGTAATTAAACGAGCGAGCTGCTTCCTCGGCCTGTAAAGCAGCTCTCCTGGGTCTGATACTACACTGAAGCTCAGCTCTGTGGATCCACTTCTGCACAGACACGGCTCTGTGTGTGAGCGTGCTCGGACATGGAAGCAGTGGATTTGGGGAATATGTTTAATGAATGTTTTAACCTCAATATTTCCTCCTGAAGATTCATGCATATCATGATCTAAGTTTGAGATGCAGGACTGATATTTATGATTTATTTATTGGAAAAGAGCAGAGTATTCATTGAGGGATTTTGTGACATTCAAATGTGTTTTTGGCCTCAAAAATATTTCTTTTGGATTGCTTGAGTAGAAAGATTAGAACTAGTAGTGACTCCCTGGTCAACATTTAAATGTAGGGCTCACATGGGTAGAAAATGGGATGAAAAATGGGCAGCAGATGAATACCACTTTTTTTAAGAGTAAAAAAAAATGCTTAGTAAGAAGAAAGCCATCCTTTAATATGGCGGGCCAGGAAGGTAGATTATGCCTGACAGTTTACCCACATTGAGGAATAAGCTTTAGTTTCGGAGAACTTTTTACCTTCAGGTAGAATAAGGATGTGTAGTCCGTCTGAAAATATCTAGAGAGAGAACTTTGAGGTGCCAAGTAAAGAAGAATAGGTCAAAATCTCTCCTAAGATGTGTGTAAGCTACAAAAATGTTTTTTCCGAGTCCTGAGTCACATTTCTTTGGGGTTCAAAAACTCCCAACTTTCTGTTTTTTTTCTGGTTGACATTCTCTCTTAGCTAAAATGAAACCACCTTAAAATATAGATTATTCACTACTTTCAGTTGTGAATGAAATGCTTCTTTCCCACATTGTTTCAGCCAATTGTGTTCCTTTCATCAAACAATTTTAAACCACAGTTTAAAGATGTCAGTTTACATCCAGATTACTTTGATCTTTTTTTCACCTGTATGTTTTTCTTCAGTTTTCCATGTCTGTGACTTTTCTTGCTTCTCTCACAGTCAACATGGAAATCTACTCAAATGGCCCTTTTTGTGACCTCTGGCTCTGCACAGCTCCATTTTTCCTCCAACCCGACACCTCTGCACGCCACTCAGTGTGTATATAAGTGGGTTAGTGGGTATAAAATGTCTACCTGCCAGTCGCTTCCATCGGGCTCCCAGGGGTCAGCCGGAGCACAGGTCTCATGGAATGTCCTTTTTTGAATGACATCCATATTTTCTCCAGCGTGGGAGAAGAAGGAGGTAGAGAGATAGTGCTCTTTTGGATTTGAACTCCAACTTGACCCCTGACCTTTTTCTCTCCGGCTCGGATATCAAAACACACGGCCATCTGCCCGTGACTGCAGGGCGAGCACAGAGCATGGGGTTAATATCATACACTTAGGGAGCAGAATACAGACTGCAATTATCTGCTATTCTCACACACAATCCTATTATTTGATCCTGGAGTCACGACAGATGGAAGGGGGCCAATCACATCCTCCGCTCCTCTCATTCGCGGCGCCGCCATTCCTGTGCTGAGCTGAGAGGATGGGAACATAATGTGGGAGAGGGCAAAGAGGGGGCAAGGCGAGGCTGAGAGGGGGCACAAGGGTGAGGTGGAAAAAAAGAAGGTGGAGAAGTGAAACCTGAGCCTCCTACTCCTCCCTCCTTCATCTGTCCATCCATCACAACGAGGAGAGAGCGCTCAGTGGCGATGGATAAAGACCAGAGCAGAAAACAGATGCTTCTGGACTGGATCGTGATCAAATACAAATACTGGATCTTGAGTAGCTAAGTGGTGATATTTTCTAAATTAGCTATTTTGTTTCATTCATGAAGGCCTGAAAGCACTCCATCAGCTATAATTGATATTAAAGCCATTCACACACTCCTAGCCATTTTAGGAGTGAACTTCATTGACATTTAAGCCCAAAATTATTCATACCTAGTTGTCAATGTCAACTATAAGCAAGTAAAAACACAAACAGAACACAAAGCATACCGTTGCTGCCCAGCACTTGGTCCATTCAATTCAATACAATTAAATTCAAATTAGATCATTTCAATTCAATTCATTTGAAAACATTATTAATCCCATAGTGAAATTAAATGTTGTAACTCCAGTCTAGGCTGTCGACCAGGTAAACAAATTAAAGCTCTGCTTAAACAGGCCAACTCGTCATGTATGTTAAGCCAAAAGGCATAATTCCTCTTAATCTTGAAAAGGGCAGGCCTTTTTCCCAGCCTTCCACTGGTGGACCAAGCAAGTCATCCCTCAAACCAGCATCATCAAAACTGTAACCCATTCAGAGTATGGCTGCTGTAATTCACCATCATTAAGAACATCAACTTCAAAAGTCTATCCCAAATTTTTACTTGACAATTATTTCAAAATTCATGTAAATAATTTTGTTAGTCTCCTTATACACGTTAATGTTTTCATTTAAATAGCTGTATGTAAAATAATGTCCCTTCAGACAACACAAAATGCATGTCTGTGTCATTAATTGAAGATATTTGGAAGTAGCACGGTAGAGAAAGTTAAGACCAATACCTTAATTCTGAAAATTAAGACATCTGGAAAAGAACTAGAGATTAAGGTGGTATTATGATTGTATTCATGGTCTCTCCTAATTCTAAATTATTGTTGACTTAGATAACATTTTATAAGTGGAGGTCTGTTAACAACAGGATCATGATTTTCATTTCTCTATGCTGCTTTTCCAAACCGTTTCTGCTTGAGTTGCGGAAAAGGCTTCCCTAAAACTGAGTTAAGAGTGCAGCTCTGTCACTCTTCAGTCCATTTAATAAGTGTTGGAGTTCGACCACGGGCTCTACGAGGACGGGAAGCAGCGGGCCCCTCTCCAGCTAACCCGTGTTCCTCTGCTGCTCCAGACAGCAGATAAGGAGGAAGATGGATTGGAATAATAGCTCCCATAAAAAATCCAGCCGCCTCATCAGCCAAAATCACAGCATGAGCCCGCAGCGGAAGAGAGCACGCCATCCTCACTAATTAGACTCAAACGGCTTGTCCAAATTTAGTTTTGGAAATGGTACACTGTTAGAAATAAAGGTGTTAACTGGAACTATTTAAGACTCTTTGACCTGTTCCCATAGGAAATTTCCCTTTTTTATCTCCTGGTGTGCCGTCAGAAGATAAACCCACAGTGGAGAGGTTTCAGCTTCATGCAGTTCACTTACTGCGCTAAACAAGCCAAAAATAATGAGTTCTTGTAGACTGACCTGGTGGGATTTCAGTGCGAAAAACTGTAGGAAGAGCTGTTTTTGTGTAGGTGACATCGTTGAACCAGCTCACTGTTAAAACTGTGTGTGTTTTTTTTAATGCAATAAACAGAAACTTTTGAGAACTTTGAGTAAACAGATGTTAGTCTTTTTGTGAAAGCAGAAAGTCTGGATTACCTGTCCGTTACATTAGCATCTCTTCTCTGTATGTGTACAGATGGCAGAAATTAACTACAGCCTGATAGCTAAACAGGGATCTGTTTCTGATCTGAAAGATGCATCAATGACAGAGTTACATTTCAGAGATTTTTTTTTTTGCCTTTGGATCTGTCTAGTGGACCCAATGCCAACACTTTGCTGATGGAGCGCCACAGTAGAACGATTTTCCAGGAAATCAACAACAGTATTCCACAGTGGCTGACTGAAATTGAGTTTGGGGATCATAGTTGGACAAATGTACTAAGTAACTTTTGTTTTTTTCCTCATCTTCACTTTGGTCTTCCTTTACAGTACTGGAAATGGCAGAATATATTCATAACATTCACCAATCTGTTTATTAAATACACCTGTTAAATGGGTTGCTATCACAAATAGGAAATCAACCAGTCATACCAGGAATTTGATACAATTGGACATCACATATGTGGTGAAGCTGAGGATGATGGGGGATTTAAGAGACTGAACATGGAATGGTTATTAGTATCAGATGACTCATCTGATTATTTCAGAAACTTTGACATTTTGGATCAAACACATCTAGTTTATAGAAGATGGTATAAAAATGAGAAAATATTACAATGTTCAGCTGTTAGTGCAGGGGTGAGAGCATTGGCAGTGTAGCTTTTGTGTACACAGAAGCACCAGCAACCTAAATAAGCACTTGTTACAACCAATGTATGAAAAGTACCATCTCAATATAATTCTGTAATTAAAGCTAATTTAATCCAGATTGTAAATAGATTAAGCTTTCAAAAGGTGCTAGAAAGGATCCTTGAGGAACTCCTCAGGAGTTCAAACAGGAGTTCATATCCCCAAAACTGTCACTAGATAGGAGAACAGTATTATTGTTTACCTGAATAAAATGGGTTACAATGCATCCTTACTTCCAAGCCATTGCCACCATGAACAGTTTACACATCAGATCATCCCAGCACACAACAATGCAGATTGAACAGCAGCAGCATTAAGTATTTTGACCAAAAACAGTGATTCAATGTTTCCTCGAAGATGCACATTAAACAGGGAACAAAATCAAGCTCCACACCCCTCCAGTCATATCAACAATCTGAAATTTCACTTACATTCCAATTGAATACAAGCTATCATCACAGACCAGCTTTATCTGCTGTGATCTATACCCACAGGCTGGAGGAAGGGGAGGTGGGACAACACACAACCTATTTGTGTTTATGGCTTTGCAGGGAAAGAGATAAATGACCCCCTGTTTTTATTTGGTTTTAATGAAGTAGGGATCGAGGGACTCCCCAACATTTGCTTCCCTTTCCCCTGCCTGTCCTCTTCCTCCACCCACTGCCTTTTCCTCATTTGTGACCTACATGCAGGATGCCTGACAAAGGACACAGGTTGGAGAGAAAACTCACCTCTCTCCAGGAGGGAGGTGTGAAGTGGACGATGGGCCCTGCACAAACGTGTTAACCCCTCCAGTCTCACAACCTTAGAGGAGCTCCCTTGGGTGGATGGGGGGGAGGTTTGTGGCAGGATGGAGTAGCGGGACAGGTTGGGATGAAATCATAATATGTGGCCTCCGCATGTTCTCCATACCAAACGGCCACACTGGCTCGTCGTTAATTGGACACTCGGGCCCCCAATTAAGGCCACGGCTCAAAAGGAGACTGGGGAGAAAAACAAGGGCAAAACACACACATCTTCAAACTCACATACACACTCCAACACCAAGCTTTCCATGGGACTTCATTAAGAGCAAAGTGAAGGGACTCTGGTGGGAGAAAGGACTCGCATACAAGCTGCACACACATATGCATCTGTAGCTTTAATAGCGCATAAACATACCTAACTCCTGCTCATCCACTCCTAAACTTACATCACAGACACAATGCGAGTCTGGGTTGAAAGGGGAAAGTTTGATATTTCTGCATTTGTGGATACTGTGTTGAAAAAAAATCTTCTCATTGTTGAGGGCGTTGTTGTGATGGGGCCATGATGTACAGCAGACTGTACATCATAGCCCATGATGTACAGATACTGTCAAACAAATACTCCAATAAAAGATATAATGTTCACAGGTCATTGAGGTTCACCATCTTTCTCCTATGCTTTTCTTCTGCTGTCCTTCCGTGTTGTGTAATATTCCCACTGATGATTCATTATTGATTCCCAGAACTTACGTATGTTAACAGGCATCAGTTCCCACCAAAACACTGATGTTCAGATCGAGGGTTCTTTCTGTGGATATGAGACTTCCCATTCCCAAAGATGAGCAATGGGATGATTGTACAGTAATAAGAACGTAGTCTCTGTTTTCTTTTTTTTTACAGTCGCGATTTAGTTGGTTTTAATGAGCAGAGTGACTGAAGCAACATGTAAAATAAAACAACACAGTTCTAACAGATAAATGAAGGTGATACATTCTAGTGATTTAAAAGTGAAGCAAACTTAGTACAAAGTCCAGAACTATTGTTAACAACATGTTCATGGAAGGTGGTAGTAATAGTGTTAATAAGACAAAGCCTGGTTTCTATTGTTCAGAGAATCTGTCTAAATGCGGTTCTACAAAATTTACAACTTGACTCTGCACAAGAAATCTCGCTCTACCAATTATGGTACTAGCAGCAACCAGATGGTTATTTTTCTTGATAGATGAAAATAAAAATATATTTAGGGCAAAATGTTATGTTCAGATAAACTTGTTTTACACAATCTGAAACACATTATCACTTTTAACAGGTAACCAGTGAGGATGTAATGACAATTCCCTCAAAGGTTCTTGAGAGAACTGTAGACATGTGAGCGCCTGTTAGCACCTCCCTTGTTCTTATTTATTTATTTGTCACCATATGACGAGAGCCCAGTGAATGTAATGAAGAAGACGAAGTGTTAATATTTAAAAAGGTCGAGTGTTTCCTGGAGTGTCTGAGGGATGATTCTTAGGGACGCTGCTGACTCTTCAGCTGCACAAAGAGAAACGCTGTGGTTTTTGTCATCTGGTCATACTTGTTTCATGTTTCATGAATGAGACTATTTGTCTGAACATTAATTTTTAATGCACAGTTATAAACAAACACAGTTTTAGTGCTCTTAATGTCTTTGCATCATTAGAATTGACAATTTTGTGAAGTGTCATATCTGTAAACTCCACACTTATTTATGGGTAAACTCTTAGCAGATGTTTTTAAGGCTTTTGTGGTAAAGAAGCATGAGCTCTTTAACTTGGACATAAAGTGGTCACCAATGTCTAGTTTGGATTTCGTCACAGAAAACCTCAATGTTCAATCAATACAGTGCTATGGACGAAAGTCACAACAAAAAGCATTTAATGTTCTGTGATTCTGTCTTTCAACATCCAACCATTTGGGTGTTGCCCTACATCACTCGCTCTGGAACCAGCAACCCAACTTGTCTGAGCAAGGGGCCATAAATCCCATTTATTACACATTAGGAAGTAACCCCTGAACATGTGCTGTGAAACCTGGCCTCCCATCATGTTTCCCAGCTTCCAATTAAAGGCACATTATGTTCCAGGTCCCTGGGACCTGGTCAGACAGTCAGAGTGCTTCAGTGCCACTGCTTCCTTCAGGCATGCCTGCAGGTTTCTCTTTCTAGAGCCATGTTCGCCAGTGGGGCACAAAGCATGTTAAGAGTCAGTGCTGTCACTGTCAATATGATTCTATCAGTATGAGTGGAGATACATCAGGGGATAATGTGTAACATAAAATAAAATAAAATAATAAAAAAAAACTATAGCAACGTATTGGAAAATATTCAATTCAATGCATTTCAGTTCACTTATATTTGTTTTCAGCAAATGTTTATCGAAGCCAGCTTAAAATTCAAAATTCAATTCAGTTCAATTCAATTCATGAATTCGAATAATGAATTTGTTTTGTTAGGAGATTTAATTCTAGTCTTGCTGACAGCACCTTCAGATAGCTTAAAAACTTTCTGTGAATCTTTAAATATCACCCAGTTAATTAACTACCCCACCCGACCTAATGACAAATGCCCTCTAAAATCATCACTCTTTGATTTAATTATGACAAATGCTCTGCATAAATATACAGGGATAGGAGTTTTTGCAAACAACTTTAGTGATCATTGTGCTGTAGGTACAGTTAGAAATCTGAAGTTACCAAAACCTAACCCATGTATCTTGATCAAAAGAGATTTGAAACACCTAAATGATCAAGCTTTTGTTCTTGACTTGTTACATCTTAACTGGAATAGGGTCTCTCTTTTTGATAACGTAGACTTTGCCTGGCAGTATTTTCATGAAGAGTTTTTAAGACTAATAAATAATCATGCTTCTATATGTAAAATTAGGGTGAAGGGGCAAAATAATTCATGGTTTTCCCCAGCTTTTGGGGCTCTGCTTAAACAAAGAGATGCAGCTTGGGCTAGGGCAAGAAAAAACAATACTGAGGAGAGCTGGCTTTGTTTTAGGAAATTGATTACCTGTCAAACAGAACCCAGAGAGTTCAATCGGCTGGCTTCACGTCTTCTATTCTTACTATTTTAAATGGTGTACCACAGGGCTCAGTTCTTGGTCCACTTTTGTTCTCTATCTATATAAATAAATTGTGTGACAATTTGTCAAATTCTTTTTATCATTTTTATTCAGATGATTTAGTAATTTACTGCTACTCTTTATCACTGTCACAGGCAATGCAGTATTTGCAGTCTGCTTTCAATGTAGTTCAAACCCGCTTACAAACTCTGAAGTTGGTTTTGAATGTGGATAAGACAAGCTATTTTTTTTCACACTTTAGAAAACTACCAGAAATCCCTCTATTGCTTACAACTGCTGTAGGTGGACAAATTGAGTTTGTCAGTAATTATAAATATCTTGGCTTTATTCTAGATAGAGAGCTTTCTTTTAAAAATCACATAGCAAATTTGTTACGAACACTGAAAATGAAGATTGGGTTTTATTACCGAAGTGGATCTTGTTTCTCTCTCAAAGCTAGAAGTAAATTGGTAGCAGCAACATTCCTGCCACTTCTGGATTATGGAGATGTTTTATATATGAATGTTTCGACCAAATGCCTTCAATCATTGAATACTGTGTATCATTGTGCTTTAAGGTTTGTAACCGGTAGCAGGAGTCTTACACATCATTGTGAGTTGTATGCAAAAGCTGAATGGCCTCCTTTAAGCATACGGAGAAACAATCACCTGATGATCCTGATTTATAAATCTCTACTTGGCTTGGCTCCAGCATACTTAAGCGCTCTCTTACATAGATCTGTTATTTCCCATTCTTTATGCTCTAATAACATTTTTCTTTTGCACGTTCCAAGTGTTCGAACTGAAAAGGGGAAGCAAGCATTCAATGTGATGGCTCCGACAGCCTGGAATCAGCTCCAGTCTGAACTCAAGATGTCAGAATTGATTTCATTGAATTTATTTTGAGCGGTTCTTAAAAACAGGCAAAAAGATTCTATTAAACAGTGTCACTGCTTTTAAATTGTTTTCTATTGTTTTACACTTGTGCATAGTTTTATTTTGTAACCAGGTTGTGTATTGCAGACTTCTGCCCTGGTCCCTTTTGAAAGTGAGATCTAGATCTCAACGGGGTTTACCTGGTTAAATAAAGGAAATAATAAAAAATAATAATAATTATATAGTGCCAATCAGCAAATGTTTTGAGACACTTTACAAAAAAGTAATTTCAATTCAATCACACATACATTCCACATTATAATCACCACATTGTTAATAATATCACACAAAAAAACCCCAGTAGTTCTAGTGATTACCATGGAAAGATTCCAACTTCAAATGTTTACTTTGAATATTTAAAAAATGTTCAGAACCCTGCCCAAATCCTTACTCCCATTTTCCAAATTTATACTGGGATTAAACTCACACTGGTGGACTCTACCATTTAGGTGATTACTGAAGGCAATTAATATGCCAATAAATCCGATGGATTTATCAGTAACAAACCAATCAACACTCAAAATTTGTCACGAAGTGAAACGACCATTACCTGGAGAAACTGAACCTACTTTACCTCAAACAATGTCGTCAAAGTTTATCATTACAAAGACACTGCGGTGAAAGGAATTTGATGAAAATAAATTGGAAAAAATGGGTAAATGTCGTCAGTTTTTTTTTTCTCTTCTTCATATTTTAGACCAGTTTGACTGGGTTTGTGCTTGTAACCTGATGCAATGTGAAAAATGAAAGAGGTATCAAAAATTTCCAAGGTTCTTTTATCCATCGTTGATTCAATTATTTAGTTCTTGAACTTCCAGAGGATGCAGTTAACGGTGATCAACTTTGGTGTTCTGGGGAACAATAATGGACTAATAATGGAAATGTTTCTGCCATGAAACCTTCCCATAAGCACCAGTACTCAGTTTTTCAGCTGATTGGATGTTGTTGCATCACATAACATGCATGCTTACTGTGCATATTCATGTCGATGCTTGCAGGTAACTCCCCTCCATCCCTAAACGCTCTCACTGAGCCCTCATCATCGCTGCTGTTATGATGCAACTCTGCGTTTTCCTTCCGGCACCTTTCTTGCTGATGCAATTGTGTTGGCCACCTAACATGCTGCTGTTATTCCCACTCTGCTTAATTACATCCTGCTTGTGTCCGTATGCAGGGCACTCTGTACATCTGAGCTATTAATGGAATCACAGGCGAAGTCCTACTTTACAACCATTGTTCATTTTGATGTGCTGCTCGTTTGTGAGTCCAGCATGTCTTCTGAGATCAATTGACTGCGTCTTGTCTTTAATGAAGGCCCCAGAGAGGAGGGGTGCATGTGGCTGTGCCAGGACACCGCTGTCTGGGCCCCTCAGGTCACAGTAAACCTTTTAATTGGCTCTTAGTAGTCGGTTATTTCTGCTGGCTGCAGTGGCACTGGCTGAGCCCCGTCACCTCCTGTGGCCACTTTACAATCACTAAACTGACAAGGTGGTGGTCAGGCTGCACTGAGATCAGTGTGCAGCGGCCACCACAACAGGTCCACTAAGAGGGGGTCATTCGTTAATATGGCAACCAGCTCCTCATCAAAAGAAAACGTGGGATCTCAGGGGAAATGGTGACTTATCCACTGCAAATGAAAACAAAAGTCTTCCCCTGTGAAGTTAGGAGCAACTTAAACTCAAATCAACAACATAAAGTAGAAACTGAGGAAATTAAAGCACTAATTAAGATAATTGACTGACCTCTAGTTCCATGTTTGCTGTTTGAAGCTATGTTGTTGTCTTTCTCTTAGAAAACAAAAAATACCTAGAAATGTAAAAGTGCTTTTAACTCTGGAACCCTGCAGAAACACTAAATTAAGTTCATTCAGATAAAACCTATAAGTGTTTGATCAATTAGAGGCCTGCTATAAACCAAAGATGTAACTGTAAACAACAAAACCAGATGGTTTGCAGAAATATATAATTTTTGCTCAGCTTGGGAACAATGAAAATATGCAAAATAAAATTATAAGTTTTGTTTATAAAACCTAGAACTTTTATCTCATTCCACTCCCTGAACACAAAGAACTTTAGATAATGGTAGTGGTAGAAAAAATGGTGAAATCTTTTTGAAGAGATTTGTTTAAGCTCAGCATTCAGTTATCAGTGCTTTAGTTGTGGTAGGTCACTTTCAGTTTCAATCAGTATATTTAAACCTGGCCGAGTATAACATTACTTTTGTTTGTGCATTAATGGTTTCTGAGTCTGTATTGTATTCATATTTAATACATATTTTTTACCTACCTTTAGGAATACAGACATTAAGGTTACTTGAGATGGACATAAATAGATAAACTCAAAAAGATAGAGTGGGTTTTCTCATTTTTTGGCTCATTTTTTGACATTCCCCACTTTATCAATTTTAATGTTTGATTTGCACCAAGTTAACATGTGGATTGATTGATTTGGTATTTGTGCTAAAAAGCAATTCTACATTTAATTATAAAAGTATTGATGACCTAGATTTTAAGCCATTTAGACATGTTCGAACTATACCATGTTTAACCCATAAAAAGTGTTTAGATTTTTAAATTTAGTTTTAGTTTAGGGTATAGTCAAAATAAATCAGCTATTTTAAAAAAACAAAAACAAGCTAAATCTAATAAATTCCAGGTAAATAAGGCCATTTTCTTCACCTCTGAATACTAAAACTCGTCTTTGTCACATGTGAGCGAGGATCGTTCTTCAGTCACAATATGTGGGATGACTCTGCTCACTTAACGTCTTTGTTTCATGTTGACAAAGGCCTTCCTCTCTCTTTTTCCACCCGTGTGAGTAAAAGTGGAGCGTGGCAGCGAGAGGGGGGTATGGTGGCATCAAAGCCGCCTGTCAGCTCGTAGGTACGGCCTTCATCAGGAGACACATCGTCTTCCTTCCTTTCTTTTGTTTTTCAAACAGGCATCTTGAGCCGATGGCAGCACGTTGTCTAATTAATGACTGACCTAAAAAAAATAGCGTCACTCATCGCTGAATGTCACTACCATCACGTTTTAATATGAAGATTGTCAGACTCTCTGTTCTTCATATCCTCATCTTTAACGGGGATAATGATATGTTGTAGTTGACCCTGCAGTTCTGCAGAAATCTACTCTTTAACCAGCCCCGAAGCAGGCTCTGTGATATCTGTCATTCCCCCGTTAGGCTGCGAAGAGCTCGTTTGTGTCGTCATGTCAGTCGCTCGGTCTCCACACAGGCAAGCAGTACAGCTTTCCATCATCTTAACGAATCTGTACTGTTGAAATTCTGTAAACTTAGAGGCAGATTGTTTGACATCAGTCCGTGCACTGAAGACGTGTTATTGACTGGCTAAAGTTACATTCAGTGATCTCTTCAGAAATGCAGTGGAGCAACCATCAATTTCACTCAAGCATCATCATGCCTTCAATGGACCACACTTCCGCAATAAAAAGTCAAATTCTGTTTTGGTTTTGCATCAGTATCTTGTCGTTTTACATGTATGTACTCTATACTGTGAAAATTATTCTCGGGTATGCAGTCATACCCACAGGGCTTATGAGGCTGCTTCAGAGCATCGCACTACCACCACCGTGTTTGATGATTGGATTATGTTCATTTTCAGAAATGTGATTAGTTTTACACTAGATGATAAATGACATAAACCTGCTACATGCTTCTTCCAGTTGTGGATGGTTCGCTGGAATCCCAAAGCTTTGGAAATGACTGAATCCCCCTTTGCAGACTGATAGATGTCAAGGACTTTCTTTGTCATCGGAGTTTGAATTCCTTTGAAAAGAAACCGGATCATTTATTTCTTTAGACTTAAGTAATTTATGCAGTTTTTCAGTTGAAAACTTAACCCAGTATGCACTCTCTTTCCATCTGTCCGTCCACCCATTGTCTTCCATTTCCAGGTCAGCTCCTCCGGGGGAAGATTATTTCTCTTTTATCCAGAGGTTTTTAGCAAAAAGAATGATCTGTATATTTCCCTTGTGTGCAAAACCATACGATATTTATGTATGTAATTGTTGTCCATGTGTAATCCAGCAGGAGTGGAATCGGTGTTGTCTTGATAGTGAACAAAAATGTAAAGAAACCTATTAACAGGCTTCCCTGTAAGTATTTACCTGATTAACTGCTCTCAATAGAATTAGACTTTGCTGTAGCAGAGTTGATGTGTCAGTCCTTTTCTTCAGAATTGATCATCAGTTCATTTGTTCCCAATAGCTGACACTTTAGGGACTTTCTTGTGATCAAGCTTTTCACAGATATGGCCAGGTATGATGGCTAAATAAAGATGGAGACACACAGGTTTTACACCTACATTCGGACACGGAAGTTTCATCTCCTAAAAGTTTCTGTAATTTTCACACAGCTGAGTCCTTCCTGTCCTGTTGCTTAAACCAAACCCTGGGGCCTGGCCCCCACAAAGAGGTGAGCACCAGCCAATCTTCTCTTACCTCGGAGATGTTAGGCTTAAACTGCATTTCACAGGTTTGAAGGACACACACAGAGGACAGGACCGGTCCTGTGTGGCCCCTTGGCCCCCTGCAGAGGGCAGCATTTTGCAGAAACACCTCAGGCTGCATATCTATACCAATAGAAAGGAAACAGTAGGAGAAACACGGAAGGAGGAGAGAAACTGCAGTTACAGAAGTGGCATTTCCAGACCACCCCTCCCTCGGTGCATCTTCCCTCCTCCCCTTCAGCTCCAGGCCTCATAAAATTGGACTTATAGCTGTGTTGCCAGCATAAATAAGTCCCTTTGATGGTTAGCGGAAGAAGTTATGACCCTCCTGGGTATGGTGAGGGACAGTGGCAGGGCGGCTTGCCCGGCGCCCCGTGGCTCTGCTCCTCGTGCCGATTCAGGGCACGCTCTCTTCATTACCGCCGGCCACCGGGGACTTGTTTTTTCTGCAAGATTAATGAGTGCCGCGAAAATTCTCCAGCGCATCTCGATAATTAAGTCTTTGTTTATCAAAAAACAAGTTATATTAGGAGCAGGAAATTCGCAGTAATTATTCATAATCCTAACAATTCAAGTGTAGCTACCTCATTTGCCTGTGTAATTCTGCTTTTTAATTTCTTGCATACATTTGCATATTAATTTTGCCCATCGGCGGCTGCAGGGGCTCTGACAGTTTTCTTTTTCTTTTTTTTTTTCCTCCCCTCACTCGGCGTGATGTTTTTCGCAGGGATATAGGCTCAGCTGGGTGGCATTTTGGGCATGGGCATGATGATAAATGAGGAATATTTCTAACTTGATGGATAATGAAGACAGCCCTTCCCTTTCTCTTTCTCCCCCTCCTGCTTCATCACCTTCAGCCATGTGGTCATTAGGGGCAGAGAAGCCACGTTTCATTGGTGTCAAAGGCTGTCTGCTGGGTGAGGAGAGGAGATCAGCCACCATCGGCCAACATGGCATCCTGTCAAAGCCCTTGATGACACTCTGAGGCTAGTGTTGCCTCAATCCTTCCATGTTCTCTCTTTTTCGTCCATCTCTTCCCCACATAACCTTTTGATGTCTTCCTCATGATGTCCAGATGGCCTTCCTCATCACAAGCTACAGACTGCCATGTTCCTGGTTTTTCTTGATGAAAACATCTCTGAGTTGAGGTGACATATGCTTAAGTGGTAGGAGTTCAGCGTTCGTTAAGTACCAGGCGTTACACAACGCTGACTGTTGCTGTCATAAAGAAATGAATATTGATGATCTTAGGTCCCCTGCTGCATGCTGGGTGACGTGTTTAAAAGTCAGCCCTGCAGCCCGCCCCTCCCACATACACATACACATATTTCATCTCGCCATCCTCACAAAGACTTTGCATTAACTTCCATAAATTTTTCATTCATTTCTATACCCTAACTCTGACCCTTACCCTTCACCTAACCATGACCAGAACATACTTTACTATAAACTTCAAACTCAATTCACTCCTTAGTCCTAAACCTAACCCCTAACTCAAAAAACAGCACGTATTCTGGGGATTGGGCTTTGGGTCCCATAAAGAGCAATGGGTCCTCACAATGTAGTATTTGTTTGAAAAAATTATCTCACAAGGTGAGAAATGCTAAAACAGACACAATCTCAAACTTTTAAAGTATAGAATATAACATTTAAGCTAGTTTGACGTAAATACTAAAATAAATTAACTTGTCTTATTGATATCTACTGAAATATCTTGGGAAGTGACAACTGGGCAGAACCTGAGGTTACTAAGTAGAGTAGACATTTCTCTCAGTGGATGATAAGACAACCTCATAAAGTCAAGACTATTAAAAACACAAAAATGTAGTAACAAATATAAAAAAAATATATATGTGTCCAAAACAACGTTTATGTTATACTTTAATACACTGATGGTGGGAAGCTACTACATTGTAGCCACAGCTGTCTTGGGGAAGTTTGACAGTTTTTTACCACCACCAGGAGACAAGACGGGTGAACTGTCCTACCTAAGGATAACTGACACAGCTGAGGTGGGGACTTGGGAACCCACGGGTACAGGATGAAATTCTACTAACGTCACTTTTCCCCAATTAAGCAAAATCCAACAGTCTCGAAGAAGTCTGTAAAAATGTCATAGAATGTAAATATTTAATTGTGTCCAAAAACACCCCTTAATTTCACGTTGACAAAACAATTAAGTTTTTAGGGATACATGCTTTTATTCTTTTTACTTTTGATATGAACATCAAAACTTTTGTTTCTTCTGCCATCATTACAGCTACAGAGACTGAACTTGTTCTTGGTGAGAAAAGTTCCTGTTCTGATCACAGACAGTTGCTCTTCTGCTCTGCTGGTGCCAATATGCTCAGTGGTCTCAAAGCTCATGTAAATGTCACTACTTAAACTGCAGCATATTGTCAGATCAGATGCACTGGAGTTGAACTGCTGCCTTTCTGTGTACTTGCAGACACAGAGTCATTTCGATTAGCCAAACAGAGACTGATACAAACCCCTGACCTGTGTGCACACACGCTCTGTTTGTGGATTAGAGTCATGGCTTGTGCATGTCCTTCATCTATTTACAGAGAGTCAAAGTTCAGCTTCTGCAAACAATTTATGCATGCTGCTGTCCATCACAGCCAGAGTGACTAATGTGCAAACCTCTGAATAATCATAGGGACAGAGACGGAGAGAAAGAATGGTTTAGGAAATGGAAGGGAAAGTGACGGGGAGTCACGGGGCATGTTGGCGACTCGTAATGTGTGATTGGATGGCGAGGACACGACCCTTGTAATTGCAAGGTGCAAAAGAGCCCTGCTGCCATTGCACAGGGCTGGCTAGGGAGCCGGGTGATACTGCTGGGGCGTGGAAGAGTGGGCTGAGGTCAAAGCAGATGACACCTCATCAGGGGGGAGCTGGCGTCTGAAGCAAACAAACATGAGTTTTTCTGTATATGACTCTCAAACATCTGCTGAAATTAGACAGGCAGCTTTTAATCTTTTTTTTTTTAGATTCACATCCACATTTTGGCCATGTGTTAGATGCACATGCAGAAACAGCTACTGAAAGTGAACATTGCTCAGATTCATATAAAAGGAGGATCAAAAGATCTTAGTATACTTCTGCCTCTGGTAAAATATATAATATGCCCGAACTTATATTATAAACTCACTAATTAAAAAAGTTTTGCAACTAGGAAAGTAGTTGATGGGAAATCATATTGTACCAAAGCGCTGACTTAGAAAGGGTAAGACAGGATAGAGTCCTTGAAGTTTGTCCTTATTGGTCCCCACAACATGATGCCAGGAGAAATGGTGCTGTGTCTCCACATAATACTGACTGGATTCTTCCTTTTCCCTCTGCACCACCACACAGTCACATAGTTCTGTGATGATGCAGTTTGGAGATTCATTGCTGAGTATAATGAAACACCCGCTATTATCAGTCCCAGCTTCTTGAATGCAGTGACATAGAATGGGACAGTGAACCTGTTTCATTACAGCATGGGATAAAAAAAAATGGTTCTATACCTCTGTCTTTGTTCCTCTGCACCACCACAAAATATGACAATCCTCAAGCAAAGCGCCAACAGATTCAAACTGTAGTAAAATATGATGTCCCTGCATACCAAGATATTCAACAATACAAGCACCCTGCCTCAGCTAAACCCATGAAATGACCCCCCACAAGTGCTGCTGTCTGTTGGGTCTACAAGGCATCTACTATGTCCACTGACCTTCACTCTCTCTTCTGACTGATTGTCAGTTGCTCCAGGGTTACTGTCTGATGCCAGAAATTGTGCCATCTCTTGGCCTTTTTGCTCTTTGGTAAATCAAATTACACCTACCGCCACAGGTGGAGTAAATTTGATTTAAATCAGACCAATGAGTCTGGGTGCTAATCTGTTTTGACTTTTTTTTCTTTTTAGTGAATAGATTTAAGATCAATCAGAAGAATGCTTCTACCTCAGAAATGCAGCAGGTTGCTGTGTAGTGTTCAACTTTTGACAGTTTGTTTCTGATAGTGTATCATATTAGATCAGGAACGTTCTGAAATACAGCTTGAACAATTCTTTGGCATTTTCAAAACCCACTGAAAACCCCCTTAAATAGACCAATAGCAAGTACTTGATTCATTCATGTCCTCATGTCCTGTACTGCTGGTAAATCCAAGAGATTAATCGTGTTTCTAACTTTTCATTCTAAGTGAAGAGGTTAGTGAGAGGCTAAATACATTGAGTGCTGAGACTTTCATTCTCAACAAAACTTGACCATGGTCACTCTGACTAATTTCCAATATAAAGATGGCAAAGCAACAGAAAGCTGTGTTAGTTCTTTTAAACTATTTCTGTCTGAGGCTGTTCAGACTCTGTGACATTGTTAACCCACAATGTCACATCATCAAGTCCTACATCAAGTCTGTGATGAAAAGGTGAACTTCTGAGAAGAAGTGTCGGACTGACATACACAAAGATGCAGAGGTGGGAGATGGGTGTGTGTGAAGGTGGGGGCTGGTGAAGTTGAAGCTTTTTCTTTTGTGGCACCCTACCTCCTGATCATTTACATCAAGTTGACATTCGGAGAGTTTACTCTGGGGTCTGTAATTGTATTCTTTCGCCAGTTCTGCATTGCCAACCGTGAAAATGGAATCTTATCAACCCTGACCAATTTTTAATGTACAAAATGAATTGGCAGAGGTTCAAAAGAAGGGGGAGCCACAATTCAAATCAGGTGAATGATACACGGCAATTTTTGTTCAGTGAATGATTGAGCTGCCCGGCCCCCCCTTACAGCCTCCCACCACCTTATCACCCCCTGCCTCCTACTATCACATTACACTGGATTTATTTTTCTTTCAAATAGACGGGCGAGCTGAGAGGGGAACAACTGGAGCTAAAAATGCTTGTGTGCATGCGATGTATGTTGATACTTTCACTGACACAAAGCATGTGCATGTTGTCTGAAATATTTCTGCAAAATTGTACATGGGTTGTCCTTTGCATTTATTCAAGGGCATGGGAATGAGTTAGCCGTATAGATGACCTGAAAGAAAATGAACATAAAGCAGGAAAAGTTTCACTGCTTTCATGCAGGTACATGTTCACATACTCAGTTCAGAGCAAAAGTCTTTCACTGACCTTTACGTTGTGTCAGATATTGGAAGTAATGTTGTTTCCTTTTGTCAAATTGTAGTGATAGTTCAGCTTTATTAATGTCGGTAAAGTCGTGCATCAAAACAAGTCTAAATTAAATTAGGAGCACAAAATAACCTATTTTTCACAAAAAAATATTATTTTTCAAGGTACAATTTTAAAAATTCAATGCCTGAAACCTTTCCTTGCTTGGTATCTTGAGTTCCGTATTGTAATTTAGGGGAAGTGGAGGATAACTTTACACATATTAAAATGCTTTGCAAGTAGAAATGCAGGAATGGGTTAATATTAAGATGATAATCTGTCTCTCACTATTGTCACGTATCTGGTCTTTACATTTTCAGTTTGAAATGATTTTCAGTTCTGTTGGTTGAAATAAATCTGATGTGTGTACATGTGTTGCCGTTTTATTTCTGCTTTTCTTTCCCTCTGCTTCCCTCACCAGCTCATGGTTTGAAATCATCACACCTGCTTTGTATCAAACTGATTGCTCCCTCTGTAAATATTTAGCTCAGTTTCTTTGTTTAGTGCCAGACTATTGTTTTGTCATGCTTCCCCTCATCTCTTGCACTGTGAGATTTTCAAGCTTATTTTTAATGTTTCATGCAGTTGTTTGTATCCTGTCACTGTAGTATTTAGATTTTTACCAAACAAATAAATTGTAATTTTTATTTTTTAGTTCTTCATTTGAGTCTTTTGGCACAAATAGGGAAAAAGCTTGTTGGATTTTGGTCTCATTCTATCTGGAAAACCTCTATCCCAAACTTTAAACTTATTTGTGCTTGCAAATATGTGTGTACATAACCATGTAAGTAAAAAAAAAACAAAATTGAATAAGAAAAACCATTGTATTCATAATAGTTATTCACACAAGTTAAGAAGAATTGAGCGAAACAAAGACAACACCAATAACTTCAATATAAAAATGTAAACTTAGGTTGTGCAAATAAACCAAGGGAAAAACATCTTGATTTCTTTGGTTTAATGAAACTAAAATTAAAGCTCATGACCATAATTGTGTCTCGAGGAAAAAGAGAGAATGCTAGTGGTCTATGACTCAGTTACACCAGTTATTTCAGAAAGAATGGGTCAAAATTTCAGCAAACTCCTTGGAAGAGCTTCAGGAAATATACCTATAATGTTTGATTCAAGACATACAGTTTAAAAGCTTAAAAAAGTTTTGTTTGATATGTTTGATTTGTCATTCATTTAGGCAAACAAAGCCTGCTTGACAGTTTAGAAAGTGTTGGTCAGGTTTGCAGTTCAACTGTCAATTGAAAACTTTGCATGCTAACTCGATCGTCCTCTTGCTATGGCAGACTGGTAGACCCAAAGAGCCCTTCTTTTTATCCTCATCCATGAAGAAGAATGTTAAGTACTTAAACTAATGTATTTTAGGGTGGTATTCATCCCCTGCTTCAATTTGGTAATCCCATGCTTTCATAATGGGCACCTAAAAATCACACCAGTGCCCACTGGAGGTCCCAGCTCAAGAGAGCCAATATCTGTGACAAGCAGCAATGAAATGAGACCTCCTTTATCCAGAAGTTGTGCCTTAAGCATCCATCCATAATAGTTAAGAACAGAATTGGAGAAAAAAGCTACTTTGGCAGAGAAAAAGTCACTGCCAAATGGCCTGAATTGTTGAGAACAAAGTAAACCACCATTTAATTTTGGCAGTACAGTGATTCAGAAAGGGGTGGCCACATGATCCCAGGAGAGATTTGGCCAAAACCTATTCCAAGTTAGGAAAACCTGTAACAAATGTTTGGCCAAACTCCCATAGACCCAAAGACATAAATCATTACAGTAATATTCTTAGTTTGGTTTGATGTTTTGAAGTGGAGGGAATGGGGATTATGTAATTAATGTTCCTGGAGGGTCACCACCTCTTGGACCTTTTTGCTGCTTGTTTAAAACTTCAGACACTGGTCTCAGAAATCACAAGAAAAAGTAGAAGTTTGTAAGAAGTTTGTCTGTCCTTGGGCAACTTTTTCTCAGGTCAGTTTCACTCTTGCAGGCACTAATTTCAAACGTCAGGACAACATGAATGCTCAACTTCTGCCCCATATATTTATTCCATCCCTGGTCTTCCATTAGTACAGCAGACATGGAAAAAAAACAAAGCCAAAGCTATACATATGTTAATATCACATAAGTAATAAAGATTAAGTAGAAGTTAATGACATCCTCAGTCATGCTCATGGAGGTAATCTTTCTTTTTTTATATCAAAATTAGATTTGGATAGGGGGAACAAACAGGGGGTGAGACTCTGGCATAATATTTTAATCAAATTGTCATGAGTGAGTGGATACAATTAGGGAGGCTGTCAGTCACAGAGGCAGGGATTCTGTTGTTGCTCAGCTGTTGAGGATGCAGAGGAGTGGAGGATGGGCCAGCAGCGAGGAGAGCATCACATCGGATGCAAACTGTTTACCGACTCCTCCCATAAAGAAATGTTAGGTCACAAGCAGTGAAGCGAGCCACGAAGCTGCATTCATGTGGTCGACTTTGAGATTAAGGTGTTGCACCACAAATTTTAACATAAGAAATAAGAATGGAAGACATGGTCACAGAAGGGCTGATGGCTTGATGCTTAAAGAAGCAAGCAAATTTATGTGCAGGCCCTGTAAAAATCTTCAGACTGTTGTACCGAACAAGAGACTCACTGATCCGTGATGTAGATCTCTTTTATCCACTTTTTGCTTGAACACTCACTCTTAAGAGCAAACAAGTGTAAAACCAACACTTATTAGTCCAGTTTGGTCCTGTTTTATTTCCAATTGTGTAACAACCCTTTTATCTGGAGGACTTGGTTCTAATCGTGAGGAAAATGATCAGTTCATAAATTATCTAACAAGGACAAAGGTTTATTTCCACTGACTGATCCGATGTTCAAACCAAAAAATGAGACCCGACAGATCTGCATTGCTGTGCGTGAACGGGCAACAGTGGAGGTAGGGCGGGAGTACGCAGAAGAAGACTGTTACTGATGGGGAACTGTGGCGTCTGAATCTACAATCACAACAAGATGACGTTTGACCCTATGGCTCCGCTGCCATGGGGTATTGGTCTCTTCACAACATTGGTTCTTTCTGTGCTGCCATACATGAGGTAAATCACCATTCAGATGATGCAAAATTTAGATTTTTTATTGTATATAGTATGAAGCCATCATAGGGATGGATGATTATTCTAGTGTTTGTTGTTATTGAAAGATAAAACATTTTGACTCATGAGGGCATTGATGAACTCTAAATGATGATGTTTGTAACTACAGAGAAGAGGAGGTCCAGCTCATAGCTTTAGAACAATCATTGCTTTTTTAAATGTAAACTTTCACTTTTGGTTTTCCCTTGTCATCAACACAGTCTTGATTTTTTAGTTTCCCTTTGACCTTTTTGCTATTTCTTCCTATAGTAACTGCCTTGTTGTGTTTGTGTAAGAAAAAAGTTTCAGAAGTGTTACATTTCTGACATTTCTGTAAGTATGTAAAACCCACATGAAGCACTTTTTTAAGAACTTGTGTGGTGCAACTAATTAAAAGAAGCTGAAGTCTGATGGACAAGTTGAGATGATGGTTTGATGCCTAACGCAGAAAAAAATCTGCTCAAGCAAAACAAAAAGTGAAGAATGTGAAAGGGAGTGTTCTGTCTTGTCTGACTCATTTAGCAGCCGTACATGAATCATGCAATTCAGGTGACATAGCGTGTGGTTGAGGTTTCAACAAATTTTATTCTCAAACTTAAATTCATTCAAGCTTGTCACCAATATGGTTTGTCAATTAATAAGTGGAGTCTGATGCAACTTTTTAAATTCCTTTTAGGAAACACAAACAGCAGGTGTTTTTAATCTTTAGTACGTCTACTTATGAACACATTTCATCTATCTATTATCTATGCCCGTTTATCATTACAAGGGATGGCACAGGTCACCCAGCAAAATGCTGCCATCACCATGGTTCATAGTTGGTTCAGTCCTCCTACATTTAAAAGCCTCACCTTAACTCATTTGTACATGTTCCTTGTTACAGTGGCTTAATATCCCAATCTTTGTCTCATCTGACAGTGAAACTTTTCTCCAAAAGGCAAATGGGTTTTCCACATGGCCAGCTGGAAATTTCAGGCTAGCTTAAATTTGGCAGTTTTGGAGTGGGGTGTTTTTCTTGATTGGCTCTCATTCAGCGGCAGTTTGGGTCTTCCTCTAGAACTTAACAGAGGGATAATACACCTGAATTGATTGGTTTTTAAATCTGCTTCAGCTTTACATTCCAAAGACTGTCTTAATTTATACAAATCCAGCATCCTCTGTATATTTTCATTGTATCTTTGACTTTCCCAGTGTTAATATTGTTGATTAATTCTTAAAGTTCTGTCAGACAAATTCATCTTTAAGATCACAAAGAATCAGCTGCATTCAATCATGTTCATAAACCAGAATCTGGTTAATTTTGATCCAGTTTGAAATTTATAAATTTAGGTGGCAAAAATTTATTTTATGCCTTTAATAACTTGATAAAAATGTTGACCAAAACTACAAATCCAACACGTTAAAATTAGAGATAATGATTTTGACTCACTTTGCCTTTCTTCAACACTTCTGAACACAAAAAGAGATACATGGTGAAACACAACAAAACCAGGAACTTAGTGCAGCACTGTTGAGGCTGGGCTTACCTTTGCTCTTCAACAGGGTAATGTTGTGTAACTAATACCTCCCATTTTCTGCTGTGAAAAGGCATGGATGCAGAGAAACCTTTGAAGGCACTTTTTGTAGAGCGACACAAAGTTCCCCTCTCATCCATGCTGGCATTTTACATTATGCACAGTGTTATCAATAATCATCAGCAGACTGAATCCCTCCCTTATTAATGTGTTGTCCCGGAGGCCCTAGCCAAGGGGCCAGCCTGACTGAGAGCCACGCTCATGCCAACGTGATTCCTGGTCATTTGTCTACATCATGAGCTCCTGCTCCAGGCTGAGATGGAGCTCCAGCCAAGCTCTACCACTTAATCAGCAGGTTAATGCCAGCCTCTGAGGGAGAGGAGGAGGGGCGGGGGAGAGAGAGGTGTCGGCCATACTGGGATTTCAGCTCATTTACAACATGTGCAGGAAATAACACAGCGCCTTCAGGAAGCATGATGGAGGGAAGGGAGCCGCCAGAGGAATAGAGGGATGTTAGGGGGAATTATGCATGTTCCACCATTCACCGTTCTCCTTCTTCTCTCTCTATGCTCTCTGACATTTTCTCTCCACCCTCCACACCTGCCCGTCCTCCTGTCATCCTCCTTGAATTCTCACATCCGCTCTCTGCTTTCTTCTTCCTCATCCTTTCATCCTCTGTCTGCCTCCTCTGTTCTCGGGAACATGGCGTCCTGTGAAATATAACTGCTGGTATGTCTATCTGTGTGTTTGCGTGTAGGGGGGCGTGTGTGTGTACGTACACTCACACACACACACACGCATGCCCGCTCGCGCTCCGGCAATATGCTCTCACTCAATCAGATTTGCATAAGTAACCTCTCAGCAGGCCTGCTCCACTGGCCAGGTGCGTTCGTCTATTTGCATATAGAACTGTGAGGCTCCCCAGAGTCACTTTAGACTCCAGTGACTGCTGAGTGAGCCCACATGAAATCTGAATTAAAAACCCTCCGCCTGCCAGTCTGACACCCTCCTCCATCCATGCCCATCTACATACCTGCTTCACTTCCCTCCATCATCTTCTTCCTCCATCCATATCAGTCCATCTGGCAGGAAGACCAACTATAGAGCTGCTAGGGAATCTTCTTCCTCCACTTCAACATAAACCATAAACCAACCACTCTGAAACATCTCTGATCTACTTCTATGATACTTGGAAGTTGTGTGGAAGTATTAGGAGTACGCCACAGATTTTCAGCTGGGTTGAGATCTGGAGAATTTGGAGGTCCAGTTAATGTCATAAATTTGAAGGATTTCTGCTGGGAGGCAAGAGGGATTATCCTGCTTGAAGAAGCCAAAATGAATGCCAACTACATGTCAAATTACTCTCCTCATGGTAGGATTCAAGGCTTTCCCATCAGAACATTGTCAAAAGCATTTTATTTCCCTCTTAAGAAAAAAAGTCTATTTTAAATATTGCTGTAGACATATTGTTTATAGAGTATTTTTATAGCATGTGTGCAAATTAGATTAAAGACAGTATAATCTGAATCTAGGACTTAAAAATTTTGACCAAAACTTATTCTGACAAATATTTTTATGCAAAAAAAGTGAGAAAGTTGAAAAAGAAGAAATTTTATTCTGTTTTTACAATTCCTTATATAGGAGATAGTCAAATAGCAGTGCAAGAAAATACCTTCAGATGTTGTAAAACAATAACATTTTTAAGGCATTTTAAGAACATGGAATGAAAAATAAAATGAAACAAAATTGCAATAGTAATGTATTTTGAGAGCGTGAGTCATTATTATTTTAAAGTCAGCAGCACAAATAGTGCTGAAATTAAAATGTGTCCCAAAATATAAAAGTTGGTCAAATTTATACTTTTTGGTTCCACTTGTCCAAAGTTACTGAAAACTAAATTTTAAAAAATTATTACAAAAAAAATCTTTTATTCTTAAATTACTTTTATTCCCACAGTTGTAACAGCCACACAGTACTCGATGCCTCCGTCATTATAAAACAAAAATGTATTATTATAAAACATAAAATAATGTTTTTTATACAAACATGATTTGTATTAACATGATTAGAGTGTAAGAGTTTTCTGAATCCTAACAAAACACTAGAGACAACAGCAGCAATCTCTCCTGCTCTGTCTCATGTAAATACTAGCTGGAAGATATTGAAATGTATGCCCCAGTCTTTTGACAGCACCGCCAAAATTGGCTGACAGGATCCCAGTTGTGTCTCATTGTAACGGATAAAACTCCCTTAAACAATTCATTTTAATATATGGAGAACCCACAGCTGCGACGCAGAACAAGCTGGGAATGCATAATTTTCAAAATCTAAACTTGACCCTGACTTAAGGATGTCTCCTAGGGTTTTTTCAGCTGGAAGCCACTGGCTATACCTCATGCCATTTACATTTTCTTATGAATGGATGCATCCAGTTATTTTTTCGGACAATCCAACTAAACAGGCACGAAGGGAAACCGGTGGAGAAGCAGTATCCTTTTTCTGGGCACAGAGGAAATTGAACTTCTGAGGTCTTGTCCTTTAGATCATTGAAATGTCTTTGTCTCTCACAAGCTTGGAGAAGGCTGACCAAAACACATCTGCTGCCAGGTATCTGACACTTAGAATTTGAAATTAACGAAAAGTTCTGGTTTAACCACAGAAGCCGATTCCAGACCCAGGGCTTTGGTTTGTGTATCCCTTACACACATTTTATTTGATTTGAATCTATTGTTCATCTTTGACCTCCATGCCTCCTTCTCTTCCTCCGATTATCTCTTTCCCATGCTTTATTGGGCCTTCCTGTGTAGTTCAGCTGTTTACTGGTGGCAGCAGGTCACTGCATCCTGCATGCACACGAAAGGACACTTGTAATATACAGAGAGGGCAAAGTAAGGGCCACGCAAAAATATAATAACATAAAAAAGGGTGAAGGCAAGCAGAAGCACAAGGTCTTCATCTCTCATGTATAGAAATTGGAAACGTCTGACCAAACGGGGGTTGCTTATCTCAGAGAGCAGATAGCATCACGAAACAAGCCTGTAATGGCCGCATGCTCCACTTGATAATCCCCTCCCTCTCCTCTCTGCCTCCGTCCGTCCGGAGATACGAAGGCCCCAGTCACAGGGCTTAGAGGCTCAGAGAGCAAGGGAGCATTACTGATTCAAAAGAAATGCATTTTGGCTCCTCTAGTGCTGTGCTGGACTGGGTTAACATAATAGCTTCCCCGCCCTGGCCCTTGCCTTGTTTTTGATTGATACTTTTCAATTACAGTCCACTCCCGTCCGAGCCGACCGCTCCGCGGCCCTCGCCCCCTCCCCAAACATTCAAAATGCTATTTTTCTCACTGTGTGATAACTTCAAACATTTAGGGGGTACAGGAGCACCGCTAACCCTGTTTAGCCGGCGCAGTAAATTGGTTCCATGTTCAACATAATAGCACTGACAGGCTTTTGCTAGGGAAATCAGTCCGGCAAAGGGACATGCCAACGATAAGACATCCAGCTTTGAAATTCTATTTCTCCGTATCAGAATTAAATCTGGACTTTATATTTCTTTTTGCCCAGGCGCAGGCTCTCTCTGGTCGCTTCCCGGCCTCTGCTATTTGATCATAGGGTGACAACTAATACTTACCCCTGAGATCCTTGGCTTTCTCCATTTTCTGGGACTTTGGACCTTATTTTTTTTCTTTGCCTTGTTATTTTTCCCTCCTCCTTTTTTCTCATATTGGTTGTCAAAATCTCAGATGATTTGTCCGTCCTCAGGATGTAATGCACCACAACACTGTGAAAGTCTGTAGACTTTAAAGATGCAGTTGCACTCCTGAGGTCTCCGTGCACAGAACTGACAAACTTTCATATACAGTCAAGTTAAATCAAAGAGCACTTTAATGTGAGTCACGCAAATAAAAATAAAGAATTACATGATGCAGGACTTCAGCTCAGTTCTTTGTAGCAACTTTCTCTGCATGTACACGAGCTACATGTGCTGCTGTGTATCTCTGGTTGAATGTATCCATGTGCAGCAGCAGCTCTGTGATCATTAGCAGAAGGAATGCTTTCCAGTGGTATCAGAGCCAATCTGATATCCACGTGGCTCCCAACAACAGCACTGGGGCCCTGCAGATAATTAATCTATTTAGCTGAGGGGGTGGAAAGCCACCCATCGCTGGGTCAGATAAGTTTGTGGATTTACACATTTTAAAGTCATTCAGTCCCTCAATGGCACCAAACTGTGCAATATTCTAATGTCATTAATTACTATTTCCGATTGGATGGTCTCGGCTGTGTCTAGACCAGCTGTTTCATCAACCGTGTGGGTGTGCATGTGCTTATATGTGTGTATGTTTGTGTACACGAGATGCCCACATTCATCCCTGCTTCATGGGGGCACATTATAAAAAGTAACTGCAGTAATTCAGCCCATCAGTGCAGAGAAATGTGGGCCTGTTTGTATGTATTTATGACTGGAAAGGAAATATTATTTTTAGGAGAACAAGAACTGGACACTTCAATGCTGCTACCACAGATTTGCCAATGTTGAAAAAGCTCTCCACCTGTGACAGCATAATCCTGAAGCTCTTATTAGTTGTTGTATTGGGATCCTTTTAACCAACCACAAGTCCATAATTTAATCAGATAATAACAAGCAGACTGCACAGTGGAGAAGTTGGTATCACTGCTGCCTTGAAGCAAGATGGTTTTTCAGCCTGGGTTCTTATTCTCCCTGTACATGTGTGGGTTCTCTGCAGGCATTCCAGCTTCTTCTCACAGTCCAAAAACATGACTGTTAGGGTAAATAGTTTCATATCAGCACACCATACTCTAAACATGTCCGTTTGTCCTGTGTGTGTGTGTACGCGCGCACATGTATTGCCCTGTGATGAACTGGTGACATATCCAGGGTGCACTGTTGTGAAATGGCTTGCTGGAAGTGGGCACCGTGATTCTGCAAGGATACGTTTATAGACAACTGAAGAATGGAATTACATGAGCAAAATGAATCTTATATACAGCGTTGGAAAAAATTAAAAGGCCACTTAAATTGATCAGCTTCTCTGATTTTACTTTTTTACAGGTATATGTTTGAGTAAAATGAACATTGTTCTTTTATTCTATGAACTATTGACATGTCTCCAAATTCCCAAGCAAAAAAGTAGAATTTATTTGCAGAAAATGAGAACTGGTAAAAAGTTGTTGAAGTTTGCCACTGATTTGGCTCTCTTCGCTGCATGACTGAAGCAGTGGATGAGACTTGGATGTCATCACCACACGTAGTTTCAAGTTGGAGACATTTACTAACTTGTAAAGATGTTTGTGGATGTCCGTTTTAATGGAATAGTTTCTTCATGGAGTTCTGACTCTGTGTTCCAGAATGTCCAATCAGAGGAATTGTGCCTGGAAAACCTTGAATGGAGGTATTCTGATCAGATAAATTGCATCTAATTACTTTGATGCGGAGGAACAGCAGCTCTACTTTCACCTTCCACCATCATTCTTACTTTTATTTCTCCACTTGATCCAGACCTAAAGGGAACATTCAACCTTTCAAACCAGGATAGTTAGTCAATAGTTTATATGTGCATTAAGTCAGAAAAATGAGTCGGAACCCCAGCTAGAGAGCTGCTATTCTCTTTGAAACCATCTGAGATCTCATGATCATCACAGTTTGACATGTTGGCGTGAGATTCTGTATCTGGTCAGCAGTCATATCAGAGTTTCTGAGCGTGAAACTATCAGATAGCACCATGCCTGTGTGGCACCTCAAAAGACTGATGGCACAGATAGAGGCCTCTGCTTTATGTCATCATATCATATCAGTATGACTATTACAACCATAGTCAACATGTTGTAATACACCTACAGGAATATGCAAAATTGTTACATAATAGTTATTGAACTAAGATCAAATTTAGGAGCTTGACAAGAATTTTGTGTTTTGTCGTATTTATTAACCCTTTGTTTACAGGGATCAGTGTCTCCAGTAGCTGTCAGAGGGACATCAGCATCTCCAACCAAAGATTTACACATTCCAGGCATGCACTGGTGGGGGGCGGCAGGAGGAGGAAACGGAGACTTGGAGGGAGGGGTGCTGCTGGGTTCCCTGCTCTGACATTGTGAGTGTCAGACTCCGATCACTTTAATCAGAGCGAGGATATGCATGATAAAACGGATAAGGGACTTTAATCAAAAAAATTCGCTGGTCTGGAAACGTGACACACTCCGACAAGCACGCCTCACCCTCCCCTCCCCACTCCATCAACCCCCAGTGTCACCACCGCCACCGCCCCGGTCTGAGCACACCATGAATATGCATGGGCCAGCCACGAGATGGGTCGCACATTAAAACCGAGCAGCGAAGGAAGGAAAAACAAAACATCCTCACACATTTTCATAGACAACAAATATCTTTCTGCCTCTTCATAACCTACAGAAGCAAACCAGAAATCACAGAGAAGCGGCGGTTTCTCCACTTACACCTTTCATGTTCCCACTCAGCAGATGGGGTTTCGGTACGCTCTGCTGCTGGTTAATGATAAATTACACATGTTGGCATTGCCATGCATACGCCTGGCCTGACATGAAACATAAATACCCTCATTTGGATCAGTTCATACATTCACCATAAATGAATGTGTGTGGAGACATTATAATGGGACAGGTCAGAGCAGTGTGTTGCAGAACACTGCAGGAATCAGTGGAATAGCCAACCAGAATCTGAGTGGCTGTAGGGTGTTGAAGGGATAAAAGCAATGCAATTAACCAATCAGTGTTCCTCTCATAAAATCTATTGCAGCAGAAGTTCAGGTTTGACAACTATGCAGTTTGGTTTCCCAACACACTATTCCACTCTTATAGTTGTAGCTCTGTCAGTGACAGTGATACTTTGTGTTGTATTTGACAATTTTTTATTTTCAGAAGAATTTAACTTGCTAGCGTAAATATTTCCCTAAAGTATAATTTTAAAAACAGTCTGTATGAGAACATCAGCATCTAATCAAATCCTTGAATATTTTTTTACAATTATTCAAAGATTTCAATTGTGATTAAAAAAAAAATATTATTTATGTACATTAGTTTGGTCAAGTGTTATTGGTTTTAATTTTCGTCTTTACCTTTTATGTCGCTCCAGATTCAAACAATGTAATTTTCTACAATGAATCAAAGAACATTTCCTTTGATTATCAAAGATATAAGAAAAAAATTATTACTACATAGTAGAAACTTTGACAATTAAGTCACTTTGTGTTTTATGAAATGACACAAAACAAAGAAAAAATAACAGAAGACATCAAAATCTTTAACAGAAAACACTCCTGTCATGGTTGATGTGTCAAGCATATCAGTATCATTCAACAGTCTAATTGTCTATATTGGATCCTTGTTCTGTTTGTTACCAGTTGGTGTCTAAAACCCATTCTGAGCCTGTCCGGCATTGGTCAGAACAACATTCAGCACAGATGTCACGTCAGCTCGGACCGCCACTCACTCTTTCACACATCGGAGCTAATGAAGTGTGTTCCAGTGCCATGGAGGGACCTGTAAGGGAGCGGGAGTGACTCAATTTCTGTGTAATTGCTTCCTGAGCTATGCTAATTAATTAGCACATACATGCATTTCTGAGCGGGTCATACATGCTGAGCCAGATGGTGAAAAAGAAAACACGTATGTGCGTAAAGTGCTATCAGGGAACGAATAAATAGTACATTGCTGCTGACATTAGCATAATGTATTGGCTGTAATGCCACAGACAATAAAGACAATTAGCTGCATGGTGGCGGGAATACTTCCTGAGAGGCCCCACTTCAGAGACGAATGGAACCTCTGGCACATTTTCAACTCTGATGGCTTCATGTTCTCTGTGAGCTTACTGTCCATCAGCACCTCATACGTGTGTGTTCTTTATTTAGTTATCGAAACAGAATTTATTATTATTATTGGTAGGAAGGAATTAGAACAAATCCTTCTAAATCAGGGGCTGATTGTTCAGCCAAATATGGCCTGAAGTTAGTGATTATAACATGACTAAATGTCAAAAAGGTGGTATGACTAGGCACTGTGAGTGGCCTAGTCTTCATGTCCTCAGGTTTATTGTGAGGGATGAAACACCATGAGTGACAATCTGCTTGTCAACATAATCAGAGGATGCATGTAGTGTGACTTAGTTGATGCGGATTTATGGCATGATCTTGCTAGTGTTCGTGAGAGAATAGGAAAACTTTGCAATAATGTAAATGGAATGCAGATGCTATAGAGTAGAAATCCTACAGGTGCAATTGTGTCCCGCCCCATAGACTGCCTGAACCTTGCTACAGATGTTATTTGCATGCTCGAAAATCCTCCATAGTCTATTGCACTTTATTGGGTAGCCAAATGTGTTAATACACTGGGAAGAACTCACAAAGATCATCCCAGGAAATTAGTTATCTGATCATTGTGCAGAGTTCCAGAAACCTGTTTGAACAGTGAGGAGAAACAAGACTGGACTAATTGAGGCTTAACTCCATCTGCATAGTTTTAGTTATAGTGAATGTCCACTGAGTTGATTCTGCAGCACAATTTCTTTAGATATACATGATTTGGTCTAACACAGAGTAAACATATCAGGTGTGACTTTACAATAACATGATTTAACTTCAGGCCAAATTTGGTCTCCATAAGCATAATCATTTTAGATACCTACAGGTTAGGGCATACGCCAAAAAACACATGCGCACTTTAGAGAGTATAATACCTAATGAATTTGACAAACTTTTCAAACTGGGTGGTGGGGAAGGACATCTAATCTCTCGGATTTATAATGTGTTATTGTCCAGAGTCTCGCCGTCGATGCAGGGCCTTAGAACAGGCTGGGAGCAGGAATTAGGAACGGAGATAAGCCACGAACTCTGGAAGGCTGCGCTAGAGAATATTCACAAGTGCTCTGCCAACTCTAGACACTGTCTTATTCAATTTAAAATCATTCACAGGCTTCATTACTGTAAGGTGAAGTTACATAAGATTTTCCCTAATATCTCCACTGTGCGACAAATGCCATATTGAAGAAGCCACACTTCTCCATTCTTACTCTTTGTGTACAAAATTAGCCCCATTCTGGTCTGGCATATTCAAAACTTTATCAGATATGTTTCATACAGAGTTGAGGCTGGACCCACTTCTGATTGTACTCGGAGTTTCTGTTCAACTTTCACAACTTAATAAATACCAACGACAATTATTATCTTATGCCTTCATTGTAGGGAAAAAGCTAGTGTTGATGTTCTGGAAAAAATCAGAGGTTCCATCG